>WURS02435836.1:0-15383 GCA_011762765.2 Rhinocypha anisoptera | reverse complement strand
GCTACATCATCACCTGATGATGTAGTCTTGCTACGAAACCATGGTCATACATAATAAATTTTCATGTGGAAACTGCAGAGTTACTTACTTTACTCTTACTCCTACTGTTATTACAGAGGCATAAGTTTCCTCAAAGTCTAAGCCTGCCTGCTGAAAAAACCCTTTACCTAATAGCCTAGCTTTATATCATACCGGATCACCATTTGATCCATACTTGAGTTCAGTCACCCATTTACATTTCACTATAAGCTGATTCACTGGTTTATCCAATAAAACCCAGGTTTTGTTGTCTTTAAGAGATTTCAACTCCTCACCCATTGCATCTATTTAACACTATCTGGTCTAGAAAGAGCATCTTCAATTGAAGTGGGATCATTTGAATCACACAGTTCTGTATGATACATCTAAAAATCAGGATAAACCTTTGGACATCGTTTTCTCATCAGATATCTATTCTCTTTTATCTCATTCTCCCCTTTGGGTTGAATTTCAACACTGTCGTTATCAGAACCCTCACTGAGAATCATCACATTATTTTCACTGACACTACTACCTTGCATGCTAACATTTGTGATAGGGAAAACAGGAGTGATAATCTGATCCAGACATACACCATCATCAGGCACATCATGGCATGATTCCTTGGAATTAAATTTATTATTTACACCCTCAAGAAAAACCATATCAAATGCTTTAATCACTTTACCACTTAAGGTTAAACACTGTATAGCCTTTTGAGTTCTCACAGTATCCTACCATTATATGCTCCTAACTTTTGGGATCTAGCTTTTTCCTACATTCATCTTTAACATGGACTATTGCTTTGCATCCAAACACAGGCAAATGACTGAGATGAGGTTTCTGGCCTCCTATGGAGCGACATCCTTTACACTAACATGTGGAGAACGGTTCTTGAGATAAATAGCTGTGTTACATGCCTCAGCCCAAAACTTCTTAGGTAAATTTGCACCCACTAACATAGATCTAACCTTTTCGGTTATTGACCTGTTGGTTCGTTCAGCCACACCATTTTGATCAGGAGTTCTAGGAATGGTGGTTTGATGCCTAATACCACATTTTACAAGTAGATTGGACATCCCAGCATTAATAAATTCACCGCCATTATCAGACCTCAACGGTTTGATAGTTTTTCCACTTTGATTTTCAACAAATGCAATAAATTCAACAAATTTATATCTAACTTCATCCTTACTTTTGAGAAAAAAGGAAAAATTTTCCTTGATTAATCATCTACGAAAATTAATAGATATTTACAACCACTGAGTGATTCCTCTATTGGCCCACATACATTTGCATGTACAAGCTGAAGAACTTCTGTTGCACGCTTCCCTCGACTGCGACTTGGTTGCCTACATTGTATGCCTTTAACACAAATCTCACAAGGCTAACTAAAATGGCATCAAACTGAATGCCTGTTACCATCATCTTAATGTTATTTGGACCCTTACAGCCAATGTGCCTAGCCTAAGTTCCTAAAAAAGTTGGCCTATGCCAAAGTTCAGGAGAATTTATGGAAAATTCAGTACCGGGTTGGTGCATAACAGTGTTACAACCTTCAAAATTACCAGGCATGGAGTTAATTACAGTTTCAGACTGTGGTTCTAAGCGTGCAATAGAAGCTACATTGCTGAAATCTGGTTCCATTACATTAACATTTGCACTTCATCAAGTTTAATGAGTCCATAATAAGGGAACCTGTAAGCCTCACCTCTCCAACATTGAAATCATCTTCATGGTAAACAGAACAACCATTTTTGGAGAAAATGGAAATTAGTTCCTTCTCGGCTAACTTAGAAATTGATAACAAATTTGCTGTCAAACCTGGGATGTATATCACATTACTTACAGTTTTATTCCCATCCGCAACATTTATCATACAAGTTCCTGTGCCCTTGGCAAGCTACATAGTGTTGTTTGCAACTGCTACTGGTATATTTGTCACATTTTCATTGTAATCAAAAAAGATATTATAATCTTTTGACATATGGTTAGGGCAACCAGATTCCATTACTCAACCTGACTTTGGAACTCTGGCACCTCATCAGGAGGGCAGGAGAAAAAAGTCCAACAACCTCAGTTCTTCTATGGAAAGTGGAGTTGGTAGGCTTGGATTCCCTGTCTTGGTGCTGCTGCTCCTTCTCATTGGCTCTCCTTTTGGTGAAGTAGTCAGCCTTTTTATGCCCGACTTTATGACACTAGCCACACTTGTAGGCTAGTTTACATTGCCGAGAAGAAGCTGTCGAGGAAATGCTGGCTCCTGTTTTCCCCTGTGTACTGCCAAGGCTGCATTGCTGAGAATCTGAATGGCTCGTCTGCTATCCTCCGTGAGTAACCTGGACTTCACGAAATCGATAGTGAGCTCTTTACCGGAATGATCCAAGGCCATGACCATTGGCTTATATGATGGAGTTTATTTCGTTAGCATCTTGGCACCAACAAGCTCATCTGGCAATTCCAATACCATGTCCTTTAATTTCTGCGATGTGCTCACCATGTCAGTAACGTATTCTGACATATTTGCATAATTAAATAGCTTCATCTCCAGAAGTTTATTTAGGTGACTTAGCTGCCCAACGAATCCTTTAGACTCCAAAAACTCTCTGAGATTGTTCCGAAGATTAAAAGTTTCAACTGAATATGCCTGGCTAGAGATAATAAATAAAGATTGTGAAAGTGAATGGCAGAAGGTGATGATGTAAGAGAATGGATAAATAGTAGAAAGTCAGACAAGATTAGTGGGAAATTTTAATTCTAGGAATTAAAAACGATTGTGATAAATAAATGTAAGCTGTTTCAAGGCCTTTGAGTGTTATGGGTGTGGTTGAGTGGGAAGAGATGAAAGAATGTAAAAATTGTAACAATTATCAAAGTCAAGATTATGGAGGGAAGCATGTTTTGGGACCAGAAGGGAATCTGATGCAGAAGGCTTACAGGAGGCTCTATGATTGTTTACTCGGAGGTTCAGGAGAGTGGTACATTGGCCAATATAAAAAGAGGGGCAAATTTTACACTTTAGAAGGTAGATAAAATTACTAGTGGTGCAGGAGGAGGTGGGAAGGGAAGGGAGATATAGAATTTCGTACTAAGTATTTTTCCACTAAGATTTTTAATCTGGTACAACTAGTTTCAACGCTATGGTGTCATCTTCAGGTACAAAAAAATCATACTTAGACAGTGATTTATACACACCCAGGTAAGGCAGTGGGGGCGGGCAATGAAGGGGGAAGGAAAGGAATGTGGGTTACAATTGGTCGTGAAGCCAGGTGCCACTACGACAGGGGACGGGGTGTTCGGGGTCTGGTGGTGGGTTAATTTCTTTGTGCCCATGAGACCCAGGGTGGCGTCTAGCAGTGGGGAGTAGTTTTCAAATATATTGTTGTTGGCCATGGGTCCTTTTCTCCGGTGTCTCCTTATCTCCAATTCCTCCAGTTTGTCCATCTTGCTGCCCTTCTTGGTCAGGTTAAGTAGCTCCAGTTGGAAATTGCTCGAGTGTCCTTCCTCCCACAGACGCTTCATAAAGTGCGATTGGGAGGTGTTTCCATAAGGGAAACATCTCCTGTGCTCTTCTGTTCTTGCATGGAAGAATCTGCCTGTTTTCCCCATGTAGGCAACCTCACAGTCACTGCACTTCAATTTATACACCCCACTCTTTTTTCCCTATCCGACCTGTCCTTGGTATTGTTAAATAAAGTCCTTAAATTATTTTTATTATGAAAGGTCGCCTTAAATTGGATCTTTGGGAAGATTTTGTCAATTCTTTTTTAAATAACCCCATAGTATGGGAGTTTGCACCATTGAAACTTATTTTCATCACACATGTGGCAGCTATTGTAATGTAAGTATTGTTGGGAGTTGGTGGGTTTGATGTGAACTAGGTGTTAAATTTTGCATTGGAGAGAGAGATGTCAGCATTTAGAAAAGTTATAGAAGTTGTGGAAGTGGTTGAGGTGAAAGAAAGGAATTATTCAAGGAGGAGATGAAGTCATTGAGGGAGTCATGGTTCCACAAGAGGAAAATATCATCAATATATCTAAATCATAAGAGAGGTTTAAAAGGGTGATTACTAAGGAATTTTTCTTCTAAGAGGCCAAAGTAGAGGTTGGCATGGGTAGGGCTAAATCTGTTTCCCATGGAATCACCATTTATATTCACTCCACATCCTCAAAAGAATGTCCCCTAAAACAGAGACAATCAATAATAGTACCCATTCTTCAAATGTGATAGCTTATCATCATGTGCAGCCTCCATCTAGTTATAATGAAATTATTACAAGTGCTTCATTGAAGAAAGACCCTGGAATTTCATTCAGTGGCCAAAGGGTTAAAATTGAGTTTCAAAAACATCTTTGGTGGATGTCATTAAGACTCAGGACTGTTACAGGAATGCCCACCAAATAAACCAACCTTCCGTGAGCTCCAATGTTCAGAAAAGGACTCCATTGAATACAGAGGCCAGCACCACACCTGGAAACCATATATTAAACCTGGAGGCAAGCCTAGCAGGATATTCTTTTATTTTCAAGCAATTATTAATATCCTTAAGGAATTAGAATATGTTTAAACAAAACAATTGCTAATAATTTTTAAATAATTAGGAAATCCATGTGAGCTACTTTGTTTGCACGAAGGAAATATATACATGAAAATGGAAAATTCTGTGAAAGATGGGACACCTTGCAGACCAGGAACTAGGGACATATGCATAGGAGGTAGCTGCAAGGTAAGGTATACAGTATATCTTTATGCAATGATACACATTCTGAAATCTACATCATAACTGTGAATTGATTCATTAAAGGTGGTCACTTACTTCAGTCTAATTTTAATAAATTTATGGCTTGTTACAATAAGAATCACCTAACATGAAATTGTGATTGAAAGTAATTAGTTTTTAATAATAAACCAATTGTGTATTTGTTCTTAATATGTAAATGTAATAAACATGAGGATGGGATCCCTTAAAAAGGTTAATGAAATTTCTGACTCAAGCACTTATTATTTTTACACATCATCTAACTTTTTATGAACATATAACCAAAGTTCATACAAAATGATTAAAAATTACAGGTTTTTTAAGAAACAAACCTCTGATTTCAGAAACGTAGATACACCCTCAAATCTTTTGTATTGTTTATTAGTACACTCATTAGTTGGGTATGGCAACATGGTTTGGGTTCCTCAGCACATTGCCCCTGAAAACCATCTTGAAAGTGTTCAAAATAGATTCCTTCATTTACGTGCATACACATTAGGTTTTAGAAATGGGTAATTTAATAAGGGAGTGTTTACAGCACCAACTAAAGCTTACAACTACAGTGCTGTAGAGATATTTTAATATTGTTTTTATTCAAATTAATAAATTATCATATAGGTAGTTCTGGCATGTTATGTTCCACTATTTTGAGTCTTCCAGCAGTGTGCTAAAATTTGTCATTTTGATCTAAAATCTAAATAAATGATGAAAAGAACAATCGTATATCGCGTGCAATGAAAATTACAAATTGGATTTCTTTAACTCCTCACTGACTGTCTTCCATAAAATATGCTCACAATCTACTTTCGAATTTTGACATACATTTATTTGTACCCTGCATTTCATTGATGTACTTTCTGTAATGGGTTGAGGATGTCTACTTTTACCCACAAATAGAGCTGTTATTATAATTTGTTCTCACTTTGCTACCTCATATAATTTATTTTGGCATTCCTATGGTATAACATAAGGGATTGATGAATCTGCATGAATGAATAAATCCATCATGTCACAGTATTTCAAATACTGAAAGGGGGATCATTAAGTTTTACTGTTTCCTTTGGTGTAAGAAGCACAGCTGCCCACACAATGAACAAGAAACTGTGCAACATGTCACAGAAAAAAATCCAAGCAGAACTGTCGGAAAAAGCAAACTGAGAAGAAGAACAAAAGGTCACGGAAGTGAAATAGTGACACTCTCTAAGAATCAGACGTGGGAGTTAACGACTTTGCCGATGGGAGCAAAAGCGATAACTTGCAAGTGGCTGTTTTGTTTAAGATGAATCCAGATGGAAGCATTAACAAATACAAGACAAGACTTGTCGTCAAGGGCTACAGCCAAAATCTAGGAGTCAACTACAGTCAAACTTACAGTCCAGTAGCCAGGATGGGGACTATAAGATCAATTCTCAGCATTGCTGCGATTGAAAAGATGGAGTTAGCACAGTTCGACATCTCGACAGTATTCTTATGTGGTGAATTAGAAGAGGAGATATTCATGCATCAACCAGAGGGGTACGATGATAAGAGTGGACGAATATGTCGTTTGAAAAGGAGCCTTTATGGCCTGAAGCAGTCTCCAAGTTGCTGGAATAAGCACTTTGGAGGTTTCCTGAAAAAGCTGGGGCTCAATGTGAGTGAACCAGATTCGTGCTTGTACATTGAAGACAACAATGGAAGAAAACTCATAATTATTCTCTATGTCGACGATGGCTTGGTGGTTGCCACCTATAAAGATGATTTAGTCAGGCTTCTGGACAAATTAAAAGAAGAATTCAAGATCACATTAAAGAAAGCTGACTATTTTTTTGGACAGATCCAGCAAGAAGAAAATTGTATTAAGATCAATCAGAAAAGGCAGGCGATGAAAGTGTTGGAGAGATTCAACTTCGCAGAATGCAAGCTGATATCCACAGCAATTTTGAAGAGTTCAATGACTTCAGATTCAGGGAAAGAAGAGAAGGAGCAGACATTTCCTTACCGACAGGCAGTAGGTGCACCTAACCTGTGATGTACCTAAAAATTGGAACGAGACCAGATTTGGTGTACACAGTTGGATTTCTTTCAAGGTCGCTAGGAAATCCAACATCAGAAGATGTTGCAAGGGTCAAGAGGGCATTTGGCTACATTGCTAGAATGCTTGATTTGGGTATAACCTACAGTTCAAAATCTAACAAAGGCATTTTACAATGTTTTCGTGATGCAAATTTCGAAGGCTGTGTCAAAACAGGCAGATCAACTACAGACATAGTTGTTACTGATGCTGGAGTGGCTATATCTTGGCTGAGTCAGAGACAACCAATGGTTGCTACTTCAACTATGGAAGCTGAGATTGTGGCTACAAGCAAAGCAACAAAAGAAGTAATTTGGCTGACACGGCTGTTCAAACAAATTAGACCACTGAAGTTTCTACCAATTTTGCAAGTAGACAATTCAGCAGCGGAAAAACTGGCAGAGAATCCAGAGTTTCATAAAAGGACGAAACACATTGCTATTAAACATTTCTTCATTCGGAGAAGGTAGCAGAAGGCAAGCTGGGCATCCAAAAAGTTTAACCGAGAAGCAAGTTGCGGACATAATGACAAAACCATTACCAAGGACTCGTTTGAAGATTTTGTGTGATAAGTTGGGACTGTCGTAAATATTACATGTGTATTGGGTTCTTAACAGTTCTAAACTTTTATATCACTGTTTAATTAACAAGGGAAAGAAATTAAAGTAGGGAATTAGGATTAAAGAGCTGTTAATTTAAATCAACAAGGGAAAGTGTTGACGCTATAAATTAATTATATAAATGTCAATATAAATTAAGAAAAGAAATAACGGTAAAATGAGTTGTCATGGAGTTGTTGAAAAATAACATAAATAGAGCAAAAATAATAAAGAAAGGACTAAAGAGAGAATTTGTCACTGATGAAAATTAAATCTCTTTTTACTAAAAGATGTGTCTGAGTTGAGTTATTCGTTCAAAAACTCAATGTTATTTGATCTTGTCTGGTGTTTCATCTCATTTGTCACCTCCTCAGATGGAAGTTGAGGTGTGTCAGTTAGTTTTTGAAATGATTAGTTAAATGTGTCTGCAATTATAGAAGGGTCTGCAATAATAACACCTTTGCAGTCATTAACGCAAGATATGGATGGTGTTGGTAATAAGTTGGGAGTCCCTTATTAATAAGTCATTGGAAGCTATCACTTAATCTTACTTTGGAAACTACTAATCCTCAAATTTTTGAACCTTTACAAGTAATCCTAATCCAGTATAAGATATCAGTTGGAAACTTAACTTTAAAGAGATATACATACTTTACTTTTTAAAGGCTATAATATGCAAATTGCTTCAGCAGCATGTGAAATTTTGAATTTTAGACTTGATTTCTGTGGAAGGCTTCATGCATTAATATATTGGCCCATGACTAATACAAGAAGTATAACTTTAATCTAGATTGATTTCCTGTCATTTACAATTGAAATTATCATATTATACAATGCAGCATTATGTAATGCAAAATTTAAAGAAAGGGAAAAAAGAAGCTAGGGAACTGGCATACACAACAACTGTTAGACCCATGGTAGACTTTGCTTCCAATGTTTGTGACCCATACAAAATCGGTCACGAGAAAAAACTGGAGAGATTGCAAAGGGAGGTGGGCCACGATTCATACATAAAAGGCACAAGTGGTATAACAGTATGACCAATATGATCAAATGTTTCAGCTGAGAGACATTAAAATGGTGCAGAACATCTAAATGATTGTGGTGTCTCTGTGTAAGGCAGCCAGGGTCGGGAGGAAATTAGTAAATGGTTCAAGACCCACCTTCAAGGGAAAGAATGATCAAAAATTTAAAATTAAGGCAAGAAGGCAGAGAAGAGATCAAGACAAACATTCTTTCATAAATCGATCCATTGAGGATTGGAATGGCTTACATGAGGATGACTTAAACCCTTTCCCAAACAGCCACATAATATTTAAGCAGAGGTTAGAAAACTTACTGTATGAAGGGAAATATCTTGTAAAATATGTTTAAAACATAGGGCCACATTAACAGCAGGCATTGGCCTAATGTAGTGAAATAATAATAATAAATAAATTTAAAAAACAGTGTATGTATAAGTTTCAATTTCATTTCAGTAATTTCCACTCTCTTTTACTCAGAAAATAGGATGTGACTGGGGACTTGATTCGGATGCAGTTGAGGATGTGTGTGGAGAATGTAATGGTGATGGAACGCATTGCAAATCGGTGGAAGAAACATTCACTCAAGATATTGGAAATGGTCTGTAACAGAGATACACAACTGCAGTTATTAATACATAAATTATTTTATACAATGATTTGCGTGGTTTCAGGCATGATTTGGAGGAATTCAAAGATGATGCATTGGGACACCGAAATTGATTAAATAGTTTATTTTAACAGTGGAAAATTACCATCTCCATATCATTATAATATATAATTTCTATACAAGTTCACAAATATGGAGTAAGGTATCAGTTAAAGGTTAACCCTTTTAATGCCAGCCCATATGCGAAAATGCCAGTGCTCTTTCGTGGAATTTGTTGATTTACATATTTAAATATGCATAATATATATTAATAATTACTTTGAGATTAATAATGATTTTAATTATATTCTTAACGCTTACAGAGATAGTAAAATATTATATTTATATTTTTTATCTCCTAAATAATTTAGGAAAGATTATTTATTAAACAAAAAAATTGGGTGATAGATTGGCCCATGGCACTTTTCACACATATCCTTAGGGCTGAACGATTGCCCCAATGGCACTAATTGGGTTAAGTACCCACTCATACACTGTATTGGTCTATGACAATATTATTATGCACTTTAATGGGTAATAATTATTACTAACTTCAAATCAATATCATCTATGATGAATATTCCAGTTGCTCTCGGCATTATCGGGTTCTGCGTCCGCGTGTGTTGACTTGTGGTGACAACAAACGCGGACGCAGAACCTGATAATGCCAAGAGCACTTGGATGACGCCGCGAAAACCTTCGTACCAATATTCCAGTTGTATTATTGTAAAAAATGCAATCTGGAATTAATTTATCATGAAAAAAGGAAATACCTATTTACTTATATTTATTCACATATTATCATTGATTACTAGTGATAAATATTAATATATAACAATCCATCCACTAAGCATTGTCATCGTTCTTGTAGGATATGTAGAAGTAACGAAAATTCCAGCACATAGTACAAATGTATTGATAGAAGAATTAGATGAAACTGAAAATACATTAGCCATTTCATCAGAAGATCATAAAACCTTTTATTTAAATGGACATAAGTAAGTGATTGAAATTTTTCTGGCATGAACTTCCTAAGTTTTCAATGGAATAAAATTAATTTTTTTGTTCTAGCAAAGAAGAACATGATGGTGTATTTAATTTTGGTAATACAATTGGAATATATAGTCATACAGAACCTCAAAAAGAGAGGCTTGTTATTCGAGGGCCAACCTCAGAGGCTCTCATTTTATATGTAAGTTCTTTCTAACCAACACATTCAGTATCCCTAATTTAATGAGACTTTTGTTACTCACCATGTGTATATGCATGGTGTAAAGTAGTGGAAATCATAGTGTTTCAAAGGGAACCAAAATAGTCATTGCATGTTTCAGCTGGCTGATTCATGATTAGTTAACTCAAGTTTCCTGGAATTGATGAGACAAAAAAATGATATGACCAGCAATAATTTTGTCCAGCAAAGAGTAATGGCCTTAAGCATACTAAAATAAAGATTTTGTAATTGTAACTGTCCTCCAAGCAGTATGTTTATGCTTAAGTTTTCCTTTTCCAAGAGAAAGCTACCTAAAATTCAATACTACTCACGTAAATTTTCTTTTTGTCTTTTTAGGCAATACATCTTCTTCATTCATACATATACTTCTCATTTCAGGTTGCCTTCTATGGAAAGCAAAATCCAGGAATAAAATACATGTATTACATACCCTCCAGTGGTAGCACTGGGCAGACTCCACGTTACCATTGGGAGTTTGTGCAGTGGGAAGCTTGCTCCGTGCTGTGTGGGGGAGGAACGCGAGTATGCCTTATTAAGATTTTGCTTAAGAAAAAATTTAAAGTTTTAGAAATAGTTATTAACAAATAGTTATTTTTAGATTTTTTCTTCATCATCAGTACTTCAATCTGAAAATTGGTTGACTGAAGCCCTCCATCCTTTCCTATCTAGTGCTATCTCTCTTACCCCCTTTGGTAGGTCTTCTTTCTAATGACCTTCTTTCTTGAGGTCGGAAACTTTTCAGACCACCCTCGTATTCCTGAAGTCCCCCATCAACACACCTGTCCATGGAGATCACACTCCTACTATATATAAGAGTCAAACAGCACAATTTAGTATATTGGTGATCAGGATGGGTGGTATCACGCAGGGAAGTAAGAAAGGTTTAACAACACTTCTTTTTTAATGCGTATTAAAAGGTGAGCAAGAGTGTCATAGCTGGAGACGGGAGTCAAAGTTGGGGGGATGCAAATTGTTTCAGCAAGATTTTCAGATGGCCAGGCATTGATCAATCAGTCATCCAAAGGCATGAATGGATTAGAAGTAGGTATAGTAGCTCATTTTGATTGAAGGGTACCTAATCTATAGGTTAGGGTAGGTTTTTTATGAGCCTCAGAGCCTAGATTTGCTATGCTACATCAAACTTTAATTCCTCTTCAAATCTGCACACTTCCAACCCCCTATCATTCTATCCAAAATCCCTATTCTCTTCCTAACGGTACCTTGCTTACCCAACATTCTAACCTCCATCACAACCTTCAACAACCCATTGCCTCTGAATACCACCACCATCCACCTTTCCTGCCTTCTTCCGATTCCATGCAGCAATTCTCTCTCCTCTCTTACCATTCTTAGCACTTCATTGGTTTTCCTCTCTGTCCACTTCACCTTCTCCATTTGTCATCACTACATCTCCAAAGCCTCCAATCTACGCTCATCATCCTCCCTCAAGAACCAGGTTTCAGATCTATATATGTAATGCTACGCTCAATTTGAGGGTTTTCACTTAGCTTTTCTTCAAGAAGTTTCCTAAGGTCCCTCTCATTAACTATTTCCTTTTTGCGAAGGCCTCTTTTGCTAATGCAATTCTTCATCTAATATCCTGGCCATCATATCAATTTTCCTCTATGATGCTTCCCAAATAAATAAACTTTTCAGCCTCTTCTAATTTATACCTTTCTAGTATGATAATTTGCCCAGCCTTCTTACTTCTTGAGAATTTCATTACTTTTGTTTTCTTACTATTAATTTTCATCCCAAACTTCTCACACTGGTCCTGTAAAGCACTCAACAACATCTGCAGTTCCATGGCTGAATTACTAACTAGGGGTTGGTTGTCGGCGAGTCTGACTGATAGTAAGACATTTAGAGAATAAAAGTATCCTTGTGTAATTTCTTGTTATTTATTTTTACATTTAGAGAATAATTATGAAGGAAAGGAAAACAAAAATAGTCATTCTCAAGAAGTAGAAAGAAACTTGACATGAAAATTAGGTGAGCATTAATCAAGAGCAAATAGATGACTTCAGTTACTGGATATAATTTTGGAGAATACTGGGCATTGCAGTGGAGACATTAGGAAAAGATATGTGTTGGCAATAGAGCTTCAATATGGAGCATAGTATCATGTGGCTCATAAAAGTCAATTACTGGTAATTTAATGATACACTCTGGGCTTAATGCTCTGGAGATGATGGAACATTTTTAGTAATGGTTATAAGCAGCAGACATAAACTATAGTATGGGTTGAAAACCTCCTAATATAAAACATTACGTGGCACTTCTGGAAGTTACTATCTGGAATGATAATATATTGGAAAGGTATCCTTAAATACATGCATCTATAAATTTGTCAAAATAATGACATATATTTGGGCCAAACAATTTAGGAAGATCAAACAATGAAAAACATTCCACAACGGCCTCATATACATATGAAGTCAATGGCTGTGCAATTAGTGTGCTATGTTGTAAGATAACACAAGTTCTTAGTAAAATGCAGAATTTGCAAGTATGTATTTATCATTATTAAACAGACATTTTATTAATAAATATTACAAATCTTATCTTCTAGAAATAAGTAGTAAAGTCAATTGCAATCACCCATGTAAATCAAGTAAAGAAGAGCTACCATCTAACATAAATTTCATTAATAATTACTTTACTTGCTGTTTTCAAACCAGTGCTTAAGTTTACAGGATTGTTATTCTCTAACAGATTTCAAAGGCCAAATGTATAGAGGAGGAATCTGGAGAAGTCAGCGACTCATTCTGCAAACAAATTCCGAAGCCTGAGACTAAAGAGGAGGAATGTAATACAATTCCATGCTCAACCAGGTACCTTTCTTTAGGGAAGTATTTAAACTACATATCAACTAGTAAATAGTGATTCCCAACTAGAAAATAGTGAAGAAAAACTGTGGACGGAATTCATTCATCAAACTCACTTGCCTGAGGGTTGTTAACCATTTTAATGGCCCTGGAAAGGGGTGCGAACTTTCTTTTCCTGAACAATGAGAAAGTATGACCATTCAAACGTTTCTTCATACGTCATTAAATTAGGAGGGGGTATAGTGAGGGTGGTCATTTGTACATATGATAAAACTCTCCTGAGTCACCCTGTAAAATGTAGATATATGTATTTGGCAGCCAAGGGCTTAAAAGCATTCAACATCCCATTATAAGCTAGGTAACTTAAAAGTCCTCATTTCAATATTGGTAGAGATTCTATGATAGGAAGGAACGATTTGTTATAAACATCATTGTCGCTTACAGAAAACCTAGTGAAGGCTTCATGTTAGTCAAAGCACTCACAGACATTTGTTTGAAAAATCCAGGTAGTCAGACTTTAATAGCAGGGGACTTAAACTTCCCAAAAGTTCGTTGGCAAGGGGCCACAGCAGGGAGTAGGAGAGCCCACCTGGCTAATAGCCTCATTCACAGTGAGGGTTTTACAAAAGTTGTAAATAAACCTACAAGGGATGGGAACACCTTGGATGTCTTTCTCATTTCCTAAGGGGAGGTTATTCCCAGTATAAGTGACCACTCAGTGGCATGTATAAAAGTACAATGGAATTCTTTGAAACTCCTGGAAGGAGAAGCGAAAGCTGCCACTTGGAGATATAACAAAGGGGATGGCCAAGGGTTTCGTTTGTTTTTAAAGATCATTTCCAAGCCTGGGTGGGCCAAGGGGAAATATAAATGAAATCTGGCAGTGTTTCAAAAATATCATTTTCCAGGGCTTGGAAAAATTTGTCCCAAAAATGATGCTCAAACATAACAGCAATCCTGAGTACTATAGTAAGTCAATTAAATAACTCAAAAGAAAGGTTAGAAGAGCTCACTTCTTGATAAAGTATGGGCCTGGCTACCCCCAAAAATATAATTCCCTTGTAAAGGACTTGAACAGGGAGAACACAAAAGCAAGTGAGGAATACCTAAATTTTATACTGGAGAAAAATAACACTAATAAATTTTTTAAATATTTAAAGAGGCAAAAAAGCAACCATGTGAAGGTAGAAACGATACAAACAGGCAATGGGGATCTATTAATTGATAACAATAGTAAAGCTAACGAGCTCAACGAATGGTACGCTAGCGCATTTGCCAAAAAAGATAATAGAAACATGACCCCCGGACATACATGTGATGGAGTTAACTCAAAAAAATCATTGAATCTAGATTCAAGCATCAGCATTATATCTAAGTACATTAAAATTAGTGACCGTGATATCTTGGTTAAAGTTAAGAAACTGAAACCCAATAAGTCCATCAGACCAGACCACATTTGCGGAGATGCACTCAAGTTAGGGGCAGAGGAAATCATACTCTACTTGCGCATCATCTTCAATGTTACTTTAAATAATCATGACATTCCGAATGACTGGAGGAAAGCTAACATCATTCCAATTTTTAACGGTGGGAATAAATATTTGGTGGAGAACTGTCGCCCCATTAGTATAACCCCTGTAACATGTAAACTAATGGAGAAAATTATCACCAATTATTTGCGTGATTACTGGGAGGATAACGACTGGCTATTTAAATATTAACATGGCTTTCGCAAGGGGTATTCGTGCAAAACACAGTTACTTGGTCTCTATAACGATCTATCTGAAAGTTTAGACAAAGGCAGAGAAGTTGATGCTGTAATACTTGATTTTGCCAAAGCCCTTGACAAAGTGCCTCACATCAGATTCTTAGAAAAACTTTCTTCACTTAGTATCGATAAATGAATTGTGTTATGGATTGAGGCCTTCCTGAGGGGTAGAACCCAACGAGTTCGTGTGGGAGAAAAGTTCTCGAATGAAATCCCCGTCTCTTCCGTAGTACCGCAGGGCAGCGTGCTGGGGCCACTATTGTTCATATGTTAAGTAAAAGACCTACCTGGAACTGTTGACTCAAAAATATGCTTATTTGCCAATGAGTGCATATTATACTGGGAATTTAACAGCTATAGTGATCGTGATATGTTGCAATCCAACATACAGAAAGTAGCTAATTGGATAAACAACAACGAAATGGCAATAAATATTTCCAAATGCAAATATATTTCTTTC
>WURS02435835.1:0-33859 GCA_011762765.2 Rhinocypha anisoptera | reverse complement strand
CTACGAGCTTGTAATTTGATTAATTTACCACTTGCAACGTATTGTGACTTTTACAAATCGGACCTAAGCTAAATTAGAGTAAAATGATCTTAATTAATTAGAACAAAACGTAAACTTATACTGTAGTTTGTTTCTAGTTTCTATTTTAGTTAGCTATCCACAGATCCTGAATCTTTAATAACTATAAAATGTTTTTTGTCTTTTGTATATCAAAATCCAAGCTCAATTAAAAGCTCAAAATAAAGTCTAATAACAATAATCCAATTACTCACTCCACTCGCTCCTCCGAAAACAAGGGAATCACAAAAACAGGAATAACTCGGCTTGGGATCAATACAGTCATTTGGTTCCAACATATCATCTTTTTCTCCTTCTTCTCTACATACTGGTACCTCTTTCGGGGCTACTTTTCCTTTCCAAACCATCCTTTTTTTCAAATCTAAATCCCTATCTTAAGGCCAGAAAAAAAACCCATCTTTGAATCTGTTTTTTTAACACCAAATCTCTTACTTACTTCATTCTCAGTCAATCGCCACCAAAAGTTTCCCTAAAAAGTCACTCCAAGTCTCTTTTTTCCCAAAGACCGAAAAGCGCAGCAAAAAAAACAAGTCGTAGACGCGCAGTGTTGTGCTATCCATTGTGCGCGAGCGAGTGCTATAGAGTCGCGCATCTTCGCTCCTTTGGATCGGCCCTTACCGTTGGAGATGAGTGCAGCAGCTGCTGCGGCATTTACATTGGCTGCGTTGGCAGCGGCAACTGCAGCTACGGTAGAAGCTGAAGAAGGTTTCTTGGTTTGCACACGAGCAGTGGCATTGTTGACTTCAACTTTACGTCCCTCCACCACAGTACCGTTGAGTTGTTCCCGGGCTCGGTCCGCGTCCACGTTAGAAGCAAAGGTAACGAATCCAAAGCCCTGCAGAGATAGTACCAATTAGTGCAAGTCACTCACCATGCCACCTCTAGTGCAACAAGATAGTCAAGGCTACTTGATTAGCATGCGACGAGTCGAGTGTTAATTAAATAAGTAAAATTGCAAAATGCAATGCTCAGCCAAGTGGCACTACTTTGTCAAAGAAGCCCGTATCCCACTAGTGCATTCGGAGTATGCCTATGACCATCAGTCATTGTCTATCGTGATGGGTCCGGGTACCTATCGCTACTGGGTGTCTTCGGCATTTGATACTCGACAAATGATGAACAGAATAAAGCAGATGATCTGGTGACTGGTTGACAGTGTCAGACGCCAAGCATGCCAATGTCACTCAACCGACCATTGGGCCTGATTGAACGGGAGGACTGGGAGTGGCTAACAGGCCTAAGTATTCGGTCAATAAAGTTAAGCCGACCGGGCGTGGACTGTCGGCTGGAATGGCGACCAAAATTGGCATTCCGAGAGCGGACTAGCACACGAGCACTCCAAGAGCACGAACTATTACTGAACAGAGTGCCGGATCAAATTGAGCGCAGCGCACGCATGTGGCAACTCACGGGCAGGTCATTTTAGTTTAATAATAGTAATATTTTTAGTGCATAAGTTAAATGGTTAAGTTAACACAAAAAACAACTTACCTTGGATCCTCGCTCGTTGAAGATAATCTCGACGTCAAGAATCGGACCAAATTGCTGAAATTAAAAAAAAACAGATTGTTAATCGGTTGTGGTACGATATTGTCTGGTGCCTGGAGTGGTGAGAAGGCAGTGGGAGTGCTTCTACTAATCGAGTTACTGGTCGGGTATTTAGATTCCGGTGGAAAGCCATTAGTGTAGTGAGAACGTGCTTGGGTGGGGACCCGGCAACAAAACCAACCATTGCTTGCATGCGGCACCCACTGCTCTATCGACCGGCTTGCATCAGTGCAATAAAAACGCAATAAATAAGTGATACCAGAAATAGGATGCCAAAGAACCGAGATCAAGAATAAAAAATAAATAATGCATAAATCCATTGAATCCTAGTCCAAACAGTACACAAAGCAAAAACCGAATCTAAGGAATGCGACTGCCGGGTAAATCACAAGTCAATTGGGCATGAGGTTGGAACGTATTTGGTAAATAGCCGTTGCCACTCAATCACTGGCCAACAGAGAGATGTGTAGTGGCGAGCAAGTGACATCTGCCCCAATGTCAAATCAAGCAATCTCAACTAGTTGCCCAACTTGTCTCTAACAGACACTACCCAATCACATGTTTAGTCTCCTGCTGAGACTGCCACCTTCTCGTGTCAAATGAATCAAACTGAATTCCATGTTTAAAAAAATAGTAACTTGTAGTATATTAAAAAGCATGTGTTTGAAGGAGAAAGGCAAACCGAGTTGAGTACGGTACCTAATGATATGGCATGTAGATGGGTGGCAGTATCCACCGCGAAACATTAGCTGTAATCTGTGTAGCACTGCAACAGCGGCACTGGTCACCAAAAAAAGTTCGGCCCACTAGCAGCCGCATCATTGGAACGCTCACGACTGTGCCAAGAATAGGACAGCAGCCATGCAATGCTATCACTCCAATTGTTGTGCAAATGACTAATTGTGCGCTAGATGCGCCGACAGACAATTGACGGTGTGCACGTTGTCGCCACACTTGGCTGGATGACATCCAAACGTCTCTTGCCTAACGCGACGGTCACAGACACTCGGCAAGCTAGAAGAATCACTAGTGAAAGTTGGTGCCGTTCGGCCATAACCAGACGGCATAATGACATACTGGCAGAGATACTCGATGCCCGACACGAGCAATTAATAAAGCATCCACAGAGCAAAAACAATGCACCACACGCCACCAGGAAGGTGTGCATCGTGGTGGGCACATTGCCATGCAATTGACCGTAAAGGACTACGAGATCACCTAGTGAACTTACTCCAAACAGTTGTCGAAGATCGGGATCTCGGAATCGAAACGGAATATTCGACACATGAAGTCGCTTTGGTTGAATTGAGAAACTTTCAGAGTTGGCGGTTGAGGCTGCTTTGGAATCGATCACGGGACTTGTGTTGCAAGCAATACTGGATTTGTTGGTCCCGTTTACTAGTGTTGGAGACATGGCTTCGGATGCAACCGGCGAGCCGTTCACATTGACGGCAGCATCAGGCGATTCTGCAACCAGCATAGGTTCACTTTCACTATAACTCGCTGGGTCGGTTTGCGTCTGTTGCTCCACAGACACTGAGACAATGGTATTGGTGAGAGTTGTTGGTGTGTGGGTGATGGCGTTCGGTGCAGCGGAAGTACTTGGCAACTGCGGTGGACTGGAGCTGACGGGCGGTGAGACACCACGGTCTGCCATCACTGGCGGCGACTCACTGCGATATTGGCTGGCCAGATGGCTCGCTGTCATTGCGCCATTCATCTCGGGCGGTGCGATCGTGTGAGTATTGGTGCTGCTCTGCCCGTTCATCGAGCAATGAGTATTGGAACTGGTCTCCACCATCCCTGAGGTAGACGACGATAGAGACTCGTTGGACTCGAACCTGGACTCGGTTGGCATTTCTGGGCGTTCACAAAAGATAGAAAAGGAGAGAGTGTCAATGATAGGGATCTAATGGAAGCAATCATCTATAGATCCATGAATCCAGCTGCTCAGTACGAGTGAGGCTAATTAGTGTGTGATTTGATGCGATTTTGGTCAGTTTGCCACAGAGAACGCGAACGGTTACAGTACGCGGCAATCACGACGCGACACGGTTTCGCGAGGCACGATGTCGAAACGTAGAGGCACCAAATCACACGAAATCGAATACCTAAGTAAACATGCAAACACATTGATAGCGTGTGCGCGTCCATGTCTGTGTACATATCGAAAACAAATAAGCTATTATTCAATTATAGACACTAGGTTAGACTAGACAGGACAACATTAACAATCTCACTACCGCGGCACGATTGATTGTGACACGAGATTTAGCGAGCCACAACTCTTGCTCGTGCACATCGTATCATACATTACAGGCTCGCCGAGTAGATGCATCCTCTAATTAACTTGACGAAACCATTGCAGCAATTGGTACGAATAAATCATTCGATACCTAACGGTTCGACTTAAGAACTGGCATCCTCTCGTTTTCTATTTTTAGAATTTTCTCAAGCAGCAAATGTAAACTCTGTTAAGAAATTTTTCAGCTCTGGTACACCAGCCGTTCGATGTGCTAAGACTTGCAATTTCAATCTAAACAGGAACGCATGAGAGAAGCAGTTGGAAGGAAATTGGCTCGAGTCACTGCCGTTCCCCTATTGCCAACCATAGCTCCAAGCTATCCTTCTAAAATTCTTTTTTGTAATTTTGTACTACTATTTCTACTTGTTACTGTTTACTTTGCTCCCTCACATTCCAAACAATAGACATATATAGAATATAAAAGTTTTTACCTTTAGAAAAAAGTAGTGGGTATATCAGTATTTTTTGAGTTGATATATCACATCCAACAAAAAAGAATTTATTTTAAAGGTTTATATCTGGAAGTAGAGAGAGTGAAGTGGACGAAGAAGAGTTGCGATTGAGTATCAAGCCAGTAACTGGGGTGTAAGTGGTGACAATGAGGGAAAGACGAGACAGCAGCCGTCGACGGAGAGTGTGGCCAGTTGGCGCGCTGCAAGAATGGCGCTGCACGTGATGCTCTTTGAAGAGTAGTTCAGGTGCGCTGTGCCTTGCTCTCCAAACTCGGTTTCTTGAAATGTTTTCTCTTGGGCTCATCAAAGCTCGAGTAGCTCGAGGTGACAGACCGCGCACAGCCGATTCAATCACTGTTGTTTCTTATTATATTATACAAAAAATACAAATAAATGCATAAATTCAATTGGTGGACTGAATCATGGATCAAGCGAGACGAGTTGGTCGTATACTCGTGGTAATGATGTCCGAGCAAATAATTGAATTGTTGGAGGATGAGTAAAGAGAGGGATAAAGCGTAGGAATGAGCGAGCGAGCGGTGGTGTGTCGGGTCTTGGGCACGAGTGGGGACTGTAGGGTCGAGTGGAGCGCACCGCCAAGCAGAGACCGAGCGCCCGAGCTCACTGTCGGTGTCGGCCCGCCACACTCATCGCAGCCCGTCAACACTGCGCCGTGAGCACTCATTCTTTCAGTCTCATACACACAGGCGCACTGTGCCATCTGTGCTCAGTCTGTCCTCCACGCATGCGTAATCCTGTCTACTGCCAGTCTCACTTTCACAAGTATTCGACTGCTCGTGCCAAGATTCACCCTAGATTTCGTTATCTTGTAGGAAAAGGCGTGGTCTATCTAGCACTAGTTCGAGTAGATGTAAAGCGACCAAAGCAGATAGTGTTACTATTACACTGACCGTTACAGGCCACACCTTTTTTACCTCAATATCGACCACTAGTGCACACGAGAAACCAACACTGGTGCTAGCCAAGTGCTTAATACTTATACACTATACGACCAGTGCATCGGTTCAATTACCATTAAGCTTAATAACACTAATCCACGATGAATTCAATTGTTCAAAATTACACATCGGATTTAAATAGCTCTTCTTAGATGCCCTTCAATTAAGCTGGATAATCGAATGGGTGCACTGGTATTTAAGCATTGAGCAGTTGGTTAGCACAAGTGTTGGCCTCTCTAGACTTTCTTCTTCTCTCTTGCTTCTGCCTTGGAGTTTCACTTGGTTAGCCGAGTGGATTGCTTTGTTTGCTGGACAGTGTTGGCTGTGAACAGTCTCAAATGAGTGGCGGCACGTCTTTTCCAAGAGCGTGTCGTACGGGTTAGCTCAGCTCTGCTGGCTACTATACGCTAGCACAAGTGTTGCACAGGGTCACTGCAGTAAATTCTGACTTCATCCATCATCGTTGTGGGCGACACATTTTTATTTATTAGTAATGAGGCAAGAAGCATCCACCGGCAATCTACCACCCTGTCACTGGAATCACAGTTTAGCTAATGTTATAGTTTAATAATATTATTGAGAATGTTTTTTGGTACAAAAAAGAACTCTGGTTAATGTGGTGTAAGTGAAACGCACAAGAGGCTCACTTGCGGAATGCAAAATAGTCTCCAGTGGGGTCCTCGAGCCAGGGGTAGTTTTGTGGGCATTCGGCGCAAGTGTGGAGGCGGATGGTCTCACCGGGCAATTCGCGGGTGGAGAGGGCGCACGCGTTGGGCAGATTGCATATGGGCTGACCCTTCACCTCGCACTTCTCCTTCCAGGGCGCAAACTCGCGAATACTGGAGAGTTGAGTGGGCTGCTGCATCCACTGCAACACCTGAGTCATGGTGACAAAGTATACATCGTTGCGGTCAAGCACCTCGTCGATCCACTGAATAAAAGCATCCAAGTACTCGGGATTGAGCTTGAGCCAACTGGCATGGAAGAAGACACCCAACGGGGCACGGTTGGTCTTGTAGTGCCTGTCAAAGTTGTGGTTCAGAAAGTTGTAGAATTGGTCACCAGTAATGATGTTGGCACAACTGTCCACCATGGAGCAACCAGATAGCTCCTCGTCAAAGTTAGGATCGTCACGACGGTCCAGTTCGTTCATGACCATCTCCCACACGGCATGTGACCGAGTGGGACAGTTCTGACCATTTCCGTGGCATTTGTGTGGCATGCGGAAGTAGAGAGTGTAGGGCCAGAGTGGGGGATTACTCAGTGGTGCTGTAATGGTAGAGTCGTAGAGGAAGGCCTGCTCTTCCATCATAAAGAACTGGTTGTTGCCTCCCACCCTAAGGTAAGGCGCGCGCACGCCCACGATCGAGTTATCAGTGATGTTGGAGAATCGCTCAATAATGAGTCGCACACCCGCCATCTCCTTAGCCCACGATTCAGTGCTAGCCTCGCTCCAGTATTTCTCGTTGGAGTTGTGTCTGAAAATTAAAGTGAACAGTGAGTTGCTGAATGACCGTTAAAGTTCTTACGTAATTGAATGTGCTGCGATCTCGTGCCCCTTGCGGTGCATTTCTTGCACTGCCGAGTAATTGGTGTACTTGTGCGAGATAAAGAAAGTACCCTTGATTGAGCAACCATTTGGGTTATTGCGACCCTCTTTAAAAATCTTTTCATAGATATCAATATTATTGTTGTTGATTGCATCATCAAAGGTAATCATTATCATTTGTGGCACTTGGTTTGGTTCAAGTTTTCCCGGGATTTGAGTACCATCGGGAGAGCAGAAGCAGTCGGGTAAAACACATTGATTCTGATCACAAGCCGGGGCTCGATTTGGATCTTTCTCCACGGCTAAGATGAAGTAATAAGATGATGTGAGTAGAGCAAACTAGAGCAATGTAAACTTGTATAGATCACTTACTGCAAGCATTCTCGTCAGAGCCATCAGCGCAGTCTGGCTCGCCGTTGCAGAAAAGTTCCTTGTTGATACAATCGCCACTACCACAGGCCAACTTGCCCGTCTCACAGATTGGTTCATCTGTGGCCAGCAAAGGCGCGACTAACCTTGGTTCTAAGAGGAGAATTAGTTTTGATGATGCTCATCACTCAATCACAAGTTACTCACTTTCCAACTGTTGGCAATTTTTGACATTTGATTTCCAGTCACAAGTCTGTTTGTCAATGTCGAAAGCTAGTCCCGATGGACAGCGAAGTGCGAGTAAACCCTGTACCGAACACCGAACCACGTCACGACAGTCTTCATCAGCAGTGAGTCGGAAGTACTCGCTAGGCGGGCGTCCTTTGCAAAGTTCAGCATCGTTGTCGTCCGATTGTCGTTTGACAATAGTGACGGAAGCAACTGGCAACACAAGCCACACATCAGTCTACTGTAGATGGGCCTCACCCGGTCACACCCAGTCACACCCACTACGGCGGTCTCGGTGTCACTCCACTCTCTCGTCAGCTGACTGCCTTAAGGCAGCGGCTTTTCTACTGGTCTATCCACTTGCTCGTCCAACTCGGGCTAAATGAATCGCGCGCGCTGTGACCTACTTCGATCTGACGCTTTCCAACAAATACCTGACCCTGTCCGAATCTCCTCTGGCACAAACACTTGTTCTAGTCTCATGATTTGCTTCACGAAACGATAGTATATTTCCCCATCAATTGCCAATGTTCAAATGTCAGCTAAATTATGTCACTCATTTTGAAAATTAATTTATTTAAATCACTTATTGATTGCATCTGTCTAGCTCATAAGTTGGAGATTGCAACGTGAAGAAAGCAAGTCAAGCAAAAAAAAATACAGGAAATGTTGGATAAATATGCGTCAAAGGAAACTTACGATAAATCTAACTTAATGAATTGCAAAGTAAAAAAATGTGGGAAAAGGGTTTGAAGAGATCAACTTACCGAGACCTAGGGCGAGTGAGAAGGCAGTGACTTGTAGAGAGCGCATGGTAGAAATGAGTGTGGCTGGTGACGAGATCAGAGTAGATGAGTGACGATGACCAGCCGACTGGGTCCGGTCCGGTCTTGCTTGGCACTGGTCGTGCGACTCGCTCCCTCGATCCTACTAGTGGCACTTGTACGAGTGGCCGAGGTGATGCTGTTTCGAGCAAATCGAGTCACTGCGCACACGGCCAACACACTTTATACAGTTAGCTTTCTCTTTGAGCAAGACCAGATCTAATCTCTCAGCACAAGACGCCAGGACAAGCGGATGAGTGCGCCACCGTGGCGCTTCACTTCGGACACGATGACTAGTTCTGGGCAGACACCTCAACGATGAGAGAATTAAGGCTGAAAAGAGAGAGAAATTGGAGGGCGCGGGAAGTGCCGGGACGAGTGAGAGATCGAGAGAGACATGGAGAAAAGTGAGTGTGAGAAGGTGAGAGTGCGCCGCGCCGAGGGCATTGACGAGCCGGTTTGTGTGTCATGGATCCCATTTTGGGCCGAGCTCAGTCACAAACGAGGTTATTGCCGGCTCGAAGGGTTATTGCCAGTTGGTGCATACCTGTAGGCTTCTAATGAACTCTCCTTGAATTTTGCTTGCCTCGCACCATCGCTGTACTTCTATTCTAATGAGCATTATAATTCATTTTGCTGTATATACCGAAATAGAACACACGCCGCACCTCAGGTTGACCTGGTGGTAAGAAGTCAAGAAATACTTCTTTTTTCAGTGTCTTATCAGAGAGCATCGCTCACCAGATTTGCCCAACAGTTTGATCTCTCATTCTTGGAACGTTATCGTTAAGGGTATCTCAAGGTTTACCTATTGGAAGTATTGAATAGTGGTAAGGTGCAATCGCAATGAAAACACGTGTACCAAGAATGCACAGTGTAAGCTTGCATAACTTCACATAACTCAGCCACCGCCCTTGTTCCACCTGTCCTTGATGTTGGAGGGAGCCTCTGAGCATTCCAACTTTTAAGTGATTGTATATGCCAGATAACCACTAGTTTCTAAATCTAAGCTTAGATTTTTTATACATACGACAAATAACTAAAAAAAATTAATAAATAATGGCAACTTTCCCCTTCTTGTCGTAATATAAAATGTAAACGGGTCAAGCCAAAGTGATCAATGCAAACTTCTTTACGTGAACAATAATACTGCGATTTACTTTATGTGTGTACTTCAAATTGTCTTTAAGAATAGTTTTTAATATTTTAATTTTTGACTGAAGCAAAAACTTGTATATTTAATGAAAACACTTGCAATGTTATCATCATATATAACAATAGCGCGCCAATAATTTCAAATTAGCGCCATCTCGCGAGATGTTCACTCACTATACTGTAGTATACTTTGCAATAGGAACTTTATTATTATTAGATATAAACTTTCAAACCTTGGCTTATATTAAATATATTCTAATAATCAAAGTCATTTTAAAGTAACAATCTTAATTTTTTATTTAAGTATAAATTAATTTTTGTAGATTAATCAATTATACAATGATATTTCATAAATTTATCAAGATAAGTTTTTTTGCACTCTAGGACATACTGCTTTGGTAAATTAATTTTTTTACATAATAAAAAATAGTTGTCTGAACTTGTGACTAAAAACCCATCTCATAGGCTTTTCATAAAACCCTTTTAAATGGGCGTTGCTTTAAAACAAATGTTTTAGAGAGTTTTGACTATATTTTCTGAAATATGGTACAAAGATTATCAATTGTCGCGATTTTCATAAAAATCTAGGAAGTTTTTAGAAATTAATATATATACTCCATAGAGTTAACATGAGACCGGTTTCAATTTCAAACAACTCTCAGACCCAAACCAGAGTTGTCACAGATTTCTGGATAATTTATTGAAAAATCTAGTGGTGAGATGAACATCAGATAATTCTCTATATCTCTCTTATCATGGATGGCCAATCATTGTTTCTTGAAGTTTATTCTATCATATTAACACAACAAGAACAAATGATGAACTAATGTAACAAATGGGTGCCATAAGTCATAGGGCTTGCGCACGAGACGTAAGCCAAAACTTCTCTATTGTATCGGCCTGAATTCTACAGTCCTAGAATCCTACAGGAGAAGACTAACCAGTTGTCTCAGAGTTTTTCACGTCACTTTGGCCATTGGCCACGCCTGCTGAGATTCTTATGTGAACCAAGCCGGCTACTACCACATTCTTCGATACTGAGAACCTTTATTGCCAGGCCCGAAGAGATTTTATAAACGTAATCATTGATATTTACCGTCGATAATCGTCGGCTGGATTTATTCCAATAATAACCCCTGGATGACCCTGGAAAGGGTCACGCTAGTTGATCAAAATTAGAAAAATGAAAAACTCCATGACCCTATCGTGATTCAACTGCGCTAGCTGCTCCTGAGCTAAAATACAGGCAACACTCAAGAAACGGTAAAAAATGTTCTCTACCTTTGGCAGTACAAAGTGGCCTTTTTGAGATTTGGCCAGAGGTAACGCGTGTGCTTTCTCCATGGCGATTTATAATGGAGGTCTTTTCTTGAACACGCCGATTGTTGAGTGTTGCTTGAACATTGAACTTAGTTAGTTCTAGTGAAGATTACTAGATGGCAGTAAACATATTTTAAATTTTAGCCTAGCAAGAGGTAGCTTTGCTGAATACGTCCTGCTATCTCGTTTTCTGTCCGTTCGTCAGTGATAATCAAAACTCCAGAATACTTTCTGAGTACCTAAAAAGTTGAGTGACATTTTCGAAATTCTACAAAAAGTATTATAAGAAAACAAGCTCGAAAGCATCTCGATTCGTCGGACTCCAAGTGTTCGCAAGAAATGGTATGCACATGTGTCACACTCACAGAATCCGACGATGCTAATAGAAGAATTTCTCGGCTTGTCTCTAAAGCACGTCACAAACTGGTACAATTTGAAAATTGAATATCAAATTATCTAATTCAACTCTGATGTAATTCAAAACAAATGATATTCATCAAATAAGAAACTATCTATCTTCATTCATTTAAATCAAATAATTCCAATCTGGCCACTGGATTGAGTGTAGAAAGAAAACAGCTTCTTGTTATTCAAAGAATAGTAAATAAAAGATAAACGAATAAGAAAATGAGTGAGTGAGTAAGAGAGAGAGAGAGAGAGAGAGAGAGAGAGAGTCATTTCAAATATGTGATTTGCGTAGTAATAAATGAAGAAAGTCTTAATTTAACAAAGCTTGTACATTAAAGTTAAAAGACTATTAAGTGTTTGCAATACTTAATACATCACATGTTTGAATCTGTTGTTTGCCAATATATTTACTATATCTAGTATACCATTCATGGAAATCCTTCACAGTTGTTTAGAATATAAGATTCATTTAAAAAGTTAACTTAAAGCAATAGTGGCCGTTAGAAACTAAAAGACGCCCTACTTTGGACAACTAACTATGACGATTGTAAATCACGAAGGACACCTTCGATCATAGGTGCGAAAGCTTTCAGTGTGAGTCAACAAACGAGCTCACTGTACATTGTTGACCCTTTAGTTGGCAAGTTGGAGGTTGGGTGTTGAACAGGAGTTCAACTCAAGAGTCGATCTGCCGAGTGGTCAGTGGGACATGTCTGCAGAAGAGACGGAGCGAGCAGCAATGCGTGTCGAGACAGACAACTGGCGCACTTGTCCACCTCGCTCGATTGATCGCTGCGGTTATCTCACCGCTAGATTCGCCGTTCTGGTGCCGATCACCGCAAGCTCATCTCAGCAAAGACAAGTTTTGTGTGAATATTTGTGCAGTGTTTACTCAGCGAGATGAGACGCTGACGACCCTTAATCGATATCGATTCACTTCACCAAGTGAACCTGCACAATCTAATTACAGGTTTTTGGTGCCGGTAATTGAGCTAATGGCACCCAACCGGACAAACATCACCACCAGGAGCGATCGACATTCACTGTCCATTGTGACTCATTGCCACAGTTCCCGCGTTCGATTTTGGCCACATTTGCCACAGTTAACTGTCGAGTGTGGATCGGACTAGAGCGAATCGGTCGGCGTCACTCGAAATAGATCAATGCCCGATGGCGCGCTTTGATCACTTGTCCACCGTCTCGGTGACGTCTCCAAGTCCCGATGCCCATCTTGGAACAATAGTACTCTCTCGATCACTCTCTGTATCGCTATTTGCTTTGCTCAACTTTGTCAAGCGTTCACTACTGCTCTCTCTCTCTCTCTCTCTCACTCTCTTCTTCTCTCTGACCGACAAAGACGGATTGACTCAGTTCATTTGCCCAGTCGAATTGTCTTCCTTGTCTCGTATCTGTTGAAAGTTATTTTCACTTCTCAGAACAGTTTTGTTTTAAATTAAGTCAACATAGAGAGAGAGAGAGAGAGAGAGAGAGAGAGAGAGAGAGAGAGAGAGAGAGAGAGACATACAATTGTGCCACCTCGCCACGAGGGCGCAATTAAGCGAGCCACTGTGGCTGTCCCACATCGGTGAGTTCAGTGGCTACCACATAGATGCTCGTCTCGCCGTTTTTCACATCTTCAATCGTTCATCATCGCTATCGAAGCCGCTAATTCAATTTGGTCACTATCTTTGGGCTAGCTCGAAGTGAGCTTATTTCGACTATAAATAATCAAAGTCGTCATCGTGGTTAGATGCTCAACCAAAGCTAGTGTAATATACCTTAGACACGTGTAAAGAATGAACAGTGAAGTTGAGTTGTCAGTGCAATGGCATAGAGGCAGACACGTTTACTCCCGCAACGCCATTGGGATTTTTTCCCTGTATTTTAAAGCTTTCCTGATGTTAATAAAATAAAACAAATGGGAAAATACGATATGAATTGCATATTGTCTCGAGCCACAATCATGCATAGATTTAAATTAGAAATTTGTAAATCTCAGAAGCTCGTTGTAGGGAAATTTGAAGAAACTCAATGTGAAAGCAAAATTGGTCTAGTGACTAGTGGAAAGTGAGTTTGGTGGATCAGACCGAGTCAAAGTCGGGTTATTGCACAAAGGTGACGGTTAGAGCACAGGCAGTGAGAGGGATAGAGCGGGCACGCTCGTCTTGTGGTGCGACCGGGCGCAACCACTTTGGCCATCATTATCATTTTTAATTAGCCTCAAGCAGCTGTAGTCTCAGGTGTCTTAGTGGTGAGCTGACCATTGTCCCAGTGGACAGAATCGGCAGTGATGAGCCTCACCAGTGGCGAGTGTGGCGCCAAACCAGTCGGACAGTGACTTATGTCGCTCGACAAGCGGCAAACCGGCCTTCGCCGAATCGGTGTTCAAATTGATCACGACTGGCACCACCAACATCCTTCCACTGACAGCTCGCAAAGCAAGAGGCTACTCTGTGAGAAAGCCGGCTCGGCGGCACTCACTACGCGTCCATCTCGTCACCAACTGACTCATCCCTACTCACTACCGCTGTTGTGGGTGTGCCATCGTTGCATCCCGTTACTCACTAGTTCATCTTCGCTATCTTTTCCTACATTTTTGTTTGTAACTTTCAGTTGCTCGTGTAACATTCAATAATAACAATAAAAATACTCGCTCAATTCATGCTTATCGTAACCATATAAAGCTTGAGTAACGTGTAATCAGTTGAAAAGTATTATAGTATAAGCAAAGCTTTTATTTTAGCATTTTTGTCTCGTGCAAAACGTGTTGCATTTATCTCGTCTTTTAATTCTCTCTCTTTTAAAGAACTTTGTAAACAAATAAGAAGTCATACTTATATATCGTATTATTAATATTATTATACGCGGGAAAGCAAAATTGTATTTTTTACTTATTACTTATTCCCTCTGCAATATGAACAAAATTGAGTGCTTACTAAGAAAATGATAATCTCTTTTTCTCTGTAAGCTCTTCCTTGTGTAGAATACTCTGGTAATAGTTACTTTGATGTATGCAAATTGTTTTAAATTTCCAACCAAGTTGATCACTCGTACCCACGGCACGGGTCAGACAAGAGCGACTCTAGTAGCGCGCACTCTCTGACAAGAGAAACTTGGCTATGTCCCTCCGCGCTTAGCAACAGGTTTACGCCACGGGCCAGCTTTGCACTATGTGCCAATTATACCCTTCGGTTCGAGACAAAGGTGGCAGACTTTTCACACTGATTCAGGTAGAAAGTGAGGCCCTGAATCTGTTGATCATTTGATAAACTTGTGAGATCTCGCCAGCCAACTGTGTGACAGTGTGCGTACCATCAGTTAAAGACTCAAACTTGTGATGCAGAGCATCTCTGTGGCGATTTATGGTGGAAAGCAAGTCTAGGCAAGACTAAGTAAGCAGTAGAGACCTGAGCAGCCTCGTGTCGGCAGTGTTTTTATGACCATGGCTCAGCCGGGCTCAGCGAGGGTCTGGAGGTCTCACCGCTGCCCCGCTCCACTCGGACAGCCCGCAAGCGTTCTCCCTCCGCCTGCACGTCTGCCTCTTGCCATTAGGGAAGCCATTATATGGCAGGCTAACGCCAGCTAGAAACCTCTGATCGGACAACTCTGTTGAATTGTATTGATGCAGTCACAGTGGAGAAACGAAACGACTTTGCAAAGGTGTGCTCCTCGCTCGGTCGTTTCTCTGAGTGAGTACAATAATGAGCAGAGAAGGTCTGCTGAGGCTGGCTCGTCTTGACAGGCCGAACCGGTGTCGGAGTGTGCCCGCTCTTCAGTCCTCCTTTTCGGCTAGAGCGCGTCGGATCGTTGAAGACGCATGCCGCTCTGCCACCAACACAACTGCCGTGTTTGACCAACCTGTTGCTTCATCGTGTCTAACGCGCTACGGGGTTGCTAGTGTAGTGTCACCAGTGTTCTGGTGCAGTGTAGCATCATTTTGTGGTCTCTGTTCATGAAACGTCATCTCTTTCTTGCCAGCATGACTCTAGCGCGGTTCGTTGGTTGACTCACCCCGACCGGCAGCTCTTTTTGCGGTGTGTCTGTCACCAAGTGACTGGTCATCATTAGACGTGTGCTCATCTCGCTCTGTTTATATTCAGCTTTATTTATTTCATTCACATTACCAACATGTTTCCATCAAGCTTTTCTTCAAATCTACTGTTTGTTACCCTTCTGCTCTTCACAGGTTTGTTGAAAGTCTCCAGTGAAACGCTCTACGCTTCTAAGGTTTCGGCAACTGCCAAGGCCTGTTCAGCCCTATTCATCATTTTGGTTGGAGCAAATTATCTCGAGTAGCTACTAGGGCTATGAGTAATGGGAAGGTAGTGATTGTGGTCTCAAGATGAGTGTGGCGTTGCTCGACATCTCGCAGGACTGGAGAGGCGTGCACAGCCATGCATGGCCGAGTCTCGCTCCCACCGAATCGATCACTGTAATTCGATTCTTGGCATTCTGCACATTTTCCGAGTGTATGCAAGCAAATTGGCCGTCGAGTGATGTGGAGTGCAGTGTGGCGAGGCGATCGTTGACACGGCACGCACCACATGTCTACGCTACGCATGTCACTACGAGGGTATCGTCTGACTACCCAAGCACGTCCGATCACATCACTCGCACGGCTGTTTTTCTCATCGGCACATGTTGACATCTAACTATCATAACAATTGGTCCAATAGTTCACGAGAACCATTCATCACGAGCAAACATCGCTATTTGCTTCCCTCTTGTTGGTTCCGATCGAGTGTTCGTCCAGACTTGATCCTAATCGCGTAACAGTCGCGATGACCCTATCCTTCTCGATTGTCTTAGGCGTCAATGGAGTCACTCACTGCTCTCGCTTACCTTTGTCGAATCTTTGTTATGCAACTGTTCATGATAATCTGTGTTATTGTTATTCAGATGGTTTCTTTTCTCCATTGTCTCCGAGCGTTATTCTTTGCATGCTGTGTGGCTGTGCAGGAGATAAGCATCGGATGACCAGTGGACAACCTTTGGCACTACCAGTAAGTTGAGTGACGGAGGCCCGCACAGACCGGCGCCACGGAGGTGCCTACTTCTCGTTGTTCATTGACCAAACGCGTTGCGCGTTCGCGTCCCACTGCAACTTTGAGCGCGCATTCGTGTGGCGAGATGTCTCGTACGCATCATTGTTGCGCTGGCGCTCACCGTCAGACTATCTAGCGATGCGGCATCTTATCTGTTTGCTTTATCTGCAGTGTTTGGCAGAGACTGGCTCGATTCTGACTAGGGCGATGGCACTGACCGGGTGGGCACTGATTGACGCTTCAATGGTTTGCACTAGCCCACTCCTGCTGCAGGCGCTACTGATTAGGCCTAATTGATTCGCTTGTTGGGGAATCGATTGATGCTGCCTACCAGCGCTGGTGTGGTTCTGGTGCTGTTGGCAAGCTCGTGTTGACCTTTAGGCCTGGTGTCGGGAGGAATGCGCTCTTGGGCAAGATGTCAAGCAGAGTGCGACCAGGTGAAAGCGCGCGCCACCGCCTCTCTTGCCCTTATTGCTTTATCGCTTAGCATCAGGGCTTAGTCGATCTCTCTCTCTCTCTCTCTCTCTCTCTCTCACTTGCTCTCGATCGCCTTCTCTGACAGATTAACTTGTCATTTAGAGGCTTGGCACTGGCCTGCCTCGAGCGACCAGATTTACGGTAATACACAACGATGCAAGAGCAAGTGTAGAATTGTCGATTCATTACCGTCCGGCTAGCTTGTTCACTTTCGATCTAGCCTTGACTAGGCACGAAGCGTGATGCCAACTAGCCACTTGGCTTGTGATGTCTGCCTGCCAGATAGTTCGGTGTCGGAGGACTCTTGCTTCTGTCACCAACTTTGATAGATGGTCGTATGTGGCACCAGTGCTCACTGCTATTATCATTGGTACTGGGCACAGGAAACACTGATTGCGCATCGTGCGAGCACCTGCATTTGGATCACTCTCTTACGCTAGGTTCACTGGTGCTCAAATGACACGTGACCGAGGCTTTCTTGGCTCGCGTGTCAGTATAATCGATCTACGAGACGCGGCTCATCTGAATGCCACCGAAAGTGATGCCAAACGAGTTTGCCGGCACGGCATCGATGTCGGGTGGTTGGCGTGACCATCACCGCTCGCCTAAAGCTAGGAAGTTGATTGTTGCTAGTAGCTCAGTGGCCCATTGTGAAGATGCGTCTTCTCTGATTGGAAACTCACGCGCGTGAACGCCTTGGTAACCCTAACTCAGTGAGAAGGCGATGACATCGGCTGGTGAGATAGAGAATCGAGCTAATCAAGTACACGAAAGTATCATTGTCGAGCTCAAGTTGATCGCAGAAAGGCGTATTGTTGCCATTGTTGGAAGACATAGGACGCGCGGACGGACCAGATCACCCAACTCACCTTGCTCGCCATCGCAATGATTGCCATGGGTGTGCAGCAATTGCCCTGCCTGGGCTGGCATCTCTCTCCAAGGTCGCGTTGTCGCCCCGCGACCACCTCTAATCGCCTCCAATGACACGGCACGCACAGCCACCTACTGACCATTGAGTCGCCCCACTCACTGATTGCTTCTAGATTACCTTTCCCTACAGCATTTTAGACAAGAATAATTTTTTCTTGCTTTAGTTGAGTTGTGAGCATTTTGAATTCTTGAAAAAGGGTAGTTAACGTGCTGTTAGCGATTGATGGTATTATCTGAACTGAAATTTGTCTTAACTTTGGAATTGAGTCAGTTAAGGTCACGGCACCACCTTGATCTCCACCCGAGTAGTTTGTGCGATTTTGCATAATGCGTCCAACAGGCAATGACTGTTTGTGGACAAAACTAGTTAGAACTGTTAGCATATATATATTGGTTAAAAAATCATGCTATTGATTCAGATTCTGCCACTTGGTGCTGGCTAACTATTATTGATGAGCTTGGTGGACGCGCCAAATGGGTGCGTACTGTGTGCGAGCCTTGTGCACTGACTCACCTCGGTCTCCTCACTCTGCTGGCCTGTTGCGCACTGTAAGCCTGGTGAGTCCGGTGGGTCTACTGCAGTTTGCAGACTGCAGTGCCATGGCCACCTTTGCTCGTCTCTCGGCCATCGTGGCCACTGACCAGTCGGCACTAGCACACACTGACGACACCAATCCAGTGCTTTAACTCCACTTGCTCGGACAAGTGCGTCGACCGGCCCGTCACTCACCAACCTACCTCCAAGATTTGCTCGTTTAGCTCCGTCCATCGACCAACAGTATTACCTCTCTTACTCGATTTAACTATTTTCTAGCATAATTTAGAGAATAAGAGAATTAGTCGGATAAAGAAACTTTACAATTTTGTGAAATTGTCATAGTTAATTAATCATATTTTATTTATTATTTTTAATTCATGTTGCAAAGCTTATCGTTGAATGAATTTTATGTTTTATTACGTTTTGTTGCTACGAAAATAGTATCCAAAATGCGTATTTGGATTATTTTTCTGCTGTTTGTACTATTTTCCAAAAATATTTTAGAATGGTTTTCAATGCTTTAGCGTAACTTATATTAAAAAATGCTGTTTGAACCTAAATTCTCAATAGAAAGTGAGAAGAAATTGGTTGATCAATTTAGAGAAGAGAGGTGTGACTGTAGCTCGGAGTTGGTACCGGCCGCGGTGAGGTGAGGGCTTGCACCGCTCACCGCAGGGCATAGTTAGCTCTGCTGTTCGTTCTCTTCACTCTGCTATACTATTATTAGTGGCAGTCTTTATTGCGCTCTGTGCGTCGCCACCATTCTATCCGCACCACTATGAGACAGCTAGCACACCTTGAAACCTTGAAGTCCAAGCCAACCTGTGAGGAAATGCAGTCGATTGCAAGCGAATTTTGCTGTGGTGTGTGCGTTTCAACCTCTGTGAGTTGGAATACGTTGTGGCCAAATGCATTGCATTCTAGGTACAACAAAAGCTTGTCACTGTGGCATGGTGAGCGACTACACCCACTCGTCACAAGGTTGCTTGAGACACGAGGTGTTCAGAATGGACACAGTGCCCAGTGACTACTGCCACTCGTCCTAACAGGTACTGCTGGGCACGGCTTTGTCGGTTCAGGGCGAGGCTGACTTGATGAGCGGTAGTTGGTGATTTTACACCTCGTCTGAATTTGTCTGTTGACGAACTTGGCTCATCTTGCTGCCTTGCGCTTACCGGCTTAGCGATTTGGTCGCTTCAAGATTTTTCACTTGAATTATGACTGCACACACATTTTTAGTGGCAATTTGCACCACTGGTCGGCTCAGCTGTGGTGGTGATGGTGGCGTGGAAGGTGTGCTTGCGCGCCCGCACTCAAGAGCCACTGCAGTTCTCGTGGTAATTTATATTCGCGGTTGCCTCGCAGGCGGTGTTCCCGGTCACGGGTGCGCTCCTCCACTCGCCACTGCTGCTTCTTCCAACTGATACAAACTTGGAGCGAATTATAATTTGTAACGAACGCGACAGAATGGGCAATGACTGCTGCGATAAAGAATGGTGCTATTGCATTATCGAAGCATAGTTGTGGTGATATACGGCGGTCCACGCGGCCTCACTTGTTGATGCCTTACTTCCAGTGCCAACGCGCACGACTTGTTTTCAGATTAAAATAATCACACATGCGTCGGACAGAACATGAAAGAGTTGGAAACTTAGCGAGTTTGTGCGATATACGGTGAGTGTACGGCACTAAGCTTTAGCCACTATCGGCTTTCAATTTGATTTGCCCAGAGCATCCATGTCAGTTTGAGTGTGTGGCACAACTCGTTCTTGGTGGGGGAGCATTAGTGGTTCTGTCGCGACCTTTCATGCCGGTTGTGCTCGAGCCGAGCAATGATTGGCGCGACAATCTTGCCCGATCTACGTGGGTTCGAGTGGCAATGCCATCTTCAAGCGACAGTCATAGATCACGCCTGGGCAGTGAGTACCGCTCTGTCCACCTCGTGCGCTGCCATAACTCATCTTAATTGATGACTCGAACGCCATCCACCTAAGCAATGTCTCTGCTTGCCGTTGCTTCGAGTTTGCTTCTGCCCACCACTACTGCCCGATTCTGACCTGTCAGGTGTTGACAGATGCAGCTGCACGATGGGTCCTGCGGGCTACAGGTTTTATTGTCGGTGACTGCTGGCATTGGCAATAGTGCCAATATAAATATTTGTTAGCGAGCGAGACATATATTTAGTGTATAGTGGTATAGTTCTTGGTGCAAGTTAGCTAATAGTGGTTGGAGGCCGCGGGGCCACTGGTTCGTTGAACGGCCTGTTCGGTCATCACTGGCTGGGCCGACCAGTTGTTTGCCGATCCCTGGCGCAAACCTCTCCCCTCGCAGAGCACCACTAATTGCTCTTTGTTTGTTCTATGTTTGTCTACTGCTAATCTCTGTCCGTTCGATTAAAATTCAATAACTTACTAGGATGAGTCGGGAGCGTCAGTGGAAGACGGCGAGTGCTGTGACTAGTATTGAACATTGTTTGCATGCCAAACTTGTTGCTTGTCCAAATGACACGCATGGGACACGGGCTGTCAAGTGCCTTCCATCCTTCCGAGGTACCTCTCGGCAGCTAATGCAAACAATGCAATGCCCTGGCTGACCGAGACTGATTGGTCTCAAGAAGGTTGTTTGTTTCTAAATCATCTCATCGAAGAAGTTCATGGTTAAGCACATCTCCAAACTTGGCTTGTTTGCTGTTTGTTCGATGTTAGGCACTTGTGACTGGTGCTATTCACGTCGGGTCGGTGGGTAGGCATCTCGGGCAGGTCTCCTCCAACGAGATTTACCATGGTCTGAATTGTAGTGCGGTAAAAGATTGTTTTGTGGCGTGTAAAATTAGTTCAGGTTTGCAACACGTCAGACAAGCACGGTTTATGATTTATTTGACTCCCTGACATCTTCAAGTCCCTCCAGCGCAGTCCTCAAGGTGCTGTCCTGCCACTCGCACACTATAATTTATATCTTATAGCTTGCTTGTCTCTTGCTACCTGGTTTGGTGTCCGATTCTAAGACAATGAAGTATGTGTGTGTGTGTCGCGAATTTCACACCGATTTGAGGCAGGATGTCAAACTTCAGCTGCTTGTACACTGTCCCTCGCCCATCGTGCTGTCACTATCTTAGCCAGCTGCGATTCACTAGCCAACTTCAACTTAATCAAAGATTACTAGTCAAAAAACGTCGCATTGGATTAGTAATTCAGTTTTTATTAAGTCTTTCGTGGTCATTTAGTTGGAAGATGTAATCCATTCGTCACCGATAATTTAAACTTTAGATACCTAGCTTACGGCTGTATGAATTTAAATTGATCACAGTTGCAAGAGGCTAGGGCAAGGGGCATGGCTCGGTGGTTTGCCTCTACTGTCCGGCAAGGCTCACCGATACCTAGTGATTATTCAAATTGGTCGCTCTCAATCATCAGTCTAATGGGCTGGATCACTGCCAGCGGTGTTGATCGATTGACCACTCGGCTTATTGGTGCCGCTCGATTATGCATGCACAACTCGTCTACCACTCGAGCAGACACTCTCTTAGAGAGGTACCTTTGGAACCCGACCTTGCAAGGTGTTCAATTGTGTTCTACCACAGTCTGTAAAGAGGAGATGTATGAGTTTTTAATGTAGATGGGATTATGTAGTGCTCACCTATCTTAAGGTGAATTGTTGTTCTATGTGGTGACTCAGCTGAACCCTACTACTCTGGGCACGTAGCGGAGTCCAGACGGCAGCCCAGAGCAGGTGATTGTCGAGGATCGTTGACGATTGTTTCGAACCTGCTGTCAATAAGGGTCACTCTCCTAGTGCTAAGTTTCTCTAGACCAAGGGCGGGGGTCTTGTTGCTCGCTCGCTCGTGCGCGCTTATTTATCGTTTCATCTTGACTGAGTGTGAGTTGTCGTGGCTCATAGGCCATCTGTCTTGTGGGCCAAGTGTTGCCATGTGTGCACACTGTGCACGAGCTGCAACTGCTGTCGATGAGTTGCAGGCGGCATTGGTAGTAGTGTGGGAAAGTGCCGTGGGTCGTCTCCTGGCTCGGTGCACGCGTTCGAGTGAAGCTGACCCAGTGGCCAGTACGCCACAGTCACGAGCGAACCCAATCGCGTGCCAACACTTCTTGCTTCTCTTCTTCACAGGCACTCACTTTCTGTGCTCACTCCACCTATGATTGCGTCGGCAAACTATGGCCCGGTTGGCTAACTGTTTCTCTTTCTCTCCATTCATTTCAACTATTTATGTAAACTAATCACTAAAAAGAAAAATAATTTGAACCAAGTTAATTACATATATCAATTCGGTATCATTATGTGCTAGGGCAAGTACCACCACTCATCGCAGTAGATAGGATTGGCGCATCTGATTAGTAAATCAGAGGAGTTGGCAGTTGCGCTAGCACTCATCCCACTCAGATCTAGATAATCTGAAATCCACCGCGCATGCTACCACAATGCACACTGACATTCGGCAATGCATTTTGGTGATGTGGTTACCTGAATAAGCTTGTCTCAACTACGACATCACTTACTTTGACTGGAGTTTTCTGTTTAAAATTTATCCAACTTGTGAAAATAGATTGTCAGTTTGCGGGCGATAGTGTCAGAGCGAAGACAGAGTGCACTGGTGGCTAGCTTGGCTGGATGAGATTAGAGAAACGAGTTTGATCGGAAGGATGTTTGAGCAAGCGGTGCACCTCCAATTAGGGTCACGCTCTTGTGCCTATTTTTACGACACTCACCTAGCTACATTGAAGTGGAGGCAAAAAGTTAAATTGATTCTGCGATGAGACATGTTTCTTGATCAGAGACATTCAGTGCATGTGTCTCATTGCTGGTTAATTAAAAATCTTACTGATGAAAAAGCATTTGATCATCGAATACATAAGGCGGTATCACTAACTATTTGCTTCTCTTCTGTCTATTTTTAGTCGTTGATGGTAGAGAAGAGCAAAGAGATGCAATCGAAGGCGATACAATACGTCTTGAATGTCGCTACAATCTTCAGATGCCACAAGTTCACGATCCTAATAAGAAATGGATTTTGCTATGGCAACGAACCAACGCTCTCAACCAAACCGATACGGTGGCTGTGATGGATAATTCGCTTGAGAGTGACTACGAACTTGCCTATGATGCCAGCAAAGGCCAGTACGATCTGATTGTACGAAAGGCACGGTACGATCGCGACAACGGATTGTTCGTGTGTCAGATTAAGCAAGCTGGTACTGGCTCAATGGTCAAGAGTGTATCTCACATGGTCACTATTCTCAGTAAGTATTCTCTCGTGCTAGATGTCAAAATGTACCTAACCGATTTGTTTTCCAAGTTTCCCCTGGCATGCCCGTAATCACGCCCAGTGCACCTGTTGCTATTGAAGGAGAGCCTTATCTCTTGAAGTGCTCAAGCGAGGGTGGATCACCCGACCCAGTGATTGAATGGTACCGCAATGGAGTGTTGCTCGACGGTGAACGCGAGTTTGGTGGTGTTCGCACTAGACCCACTACCAACACCTTGACTATTGTTGCTTCCAAAGAAGACGATGGAGTCAAATATAGGTGCACTGTCTGGAATCGTGCCACAAGCGAAGGGCGAAAGTTAGAGTCACAGTTCTACTTAACTGTTCACTGTAGGTCTAAAGCATCAAGGTGGATTTTCCGAGCTAATGTGTGTAACTTGTGTATTCACAGATAAGCCACGAATTCAAGTTGGACCCTTCAATCCTCTCAGTGTATCAGTTGATGGAAATGCTGACATGGCATGTCAAGTGACCGCAAATCCAACTGTTCGCTCGGTGCGCTGGATGAAGGATGGACAAATTTTGTCTGTCTCCAAAAATCACACCATTCTTCGTGTCAAGCCCGAAGACTCTGGTTTCTATGACTGCATTGCCGATAACGGAATAGGTGGGCCGGCTAAGGAGTCACTTGAGTTGGTCGTACTACATGGTCCACATATCACAGTTCCACCTTCCAAGGAAGTGTCTACTGGCAACTCTGTTAATGTGCGCTGCAACATCAAATCAAACCCCAAACCTCACACGATCATTTGGTACAAAGAGAATGATCAATTTTTTAAGAGAACCGGTCCCGAACTTGTGATTCATGGAGTGACTTCTAAAGATACTGGAAATTACATCTGCTCGGCTACGACAACACTCAAACCATCAGGCTCGATTGCTGGAATTGAAAAAACAAAAAATGCTACAATGGTGCTTCAAGTAAGACATGTGCCCGGAAAAGCAGAAATCACACCACAGAGTCCTGTAGCTGTGGCGGGTAAGCCATTCACTTTGACATGTGGTGCCAACCCACCAGGATTTCCAGCACCTGAGTATCGGTGGTGGAAAGGGGAAGGCTCGGACAAGAGGCAATTGGAACAAAGATCAATGTTAACCTTCACCGCAGTTGGCGTCACCGATGAAGGTCGATACTACTGTCAAGCGAAGAACTCATTGGGCGAAGGAGTAGAGGCTTCCATCTATCTTTCAGTGAATCAACCAGCCGAAATTGTACATCCAATGAAACCAGAGTATATTGAACAGGAAGGAAATGAAGATTTTAAGCTAACCTGTTATGGCAAGGGAAAACCTCGACCAAAGGTGACTTGGACCCACAATGAGGTAGAGATTAATCCACAAAGCGGCGACTATCGCATTGATACCAAAGAAAATGACGAAAATGGGGATGTCAAAATGGTGATCAGCACACTCTTCTTCGAAGCGATGGCTAGAAAAGGAGCAAAAAGTCTGTCCGCCAATGACCGCGGCGTGTACGCATGTCACTTCACCAATGAGATTGGTGATACCGCCAAGTCCGAGACGAGATTGCACGTGAAGCACAGTCCTGTGGTGCGACACACCTACAACCGAGTAGCCTTTGATGCAGACGAGACTGCAGTGCTTCAGTGCAAAATGTCTTCCTATCCTGAACCTAAATTTGAGTGGGTTCTCGGAGGCAAGCAACTGGACAACGATACTGGCGAGCGCTACAAGACCAATATCACCGAGCTACCCAACGATATCTTTGTGGGCGCGCTTACTATTCGCAACATTAGAGAGTCTGACTACGGTGATTATACTTGCCGCGCATACAACGCTGTCGGTGATGACGACGAGAAGACAATCATTAAGCTTGTGAAAAAGTCTGCTCCCGAAACGCCAGTACAACTCGAAATGCTCGAAGTTCTTGCAGACTCTATCACGTTGCGCTGGGTGGAGGGCTTTAACGGTGGTTTCAGCAACACGGAGTTTATTGTTAACTACAACGATCGTGCCATGACAAAAAATGAATCCTGTAGAACGCTAAACCCATGCAAAATTACCGGACTTGAATCGAGGCATGAGTACGATTTTAGAGTGGTGGCCGTTAATCCGCGAGGTTATAGTCACTACTCAGACAAGCTCACCGTAGTGACTAAAGTGAACTTGAAAGACATGCCTAGTGCCGGAGAATCGTCATACGATCGCGAGCGCAACATTCTTGTGTTTCACGTTGAACCAAGTGACGTGGCACTTCGTTTAGTTGCCAAAATTGAGATTCGCAGTGAGGCTAGCCAGCAGTGGTCGCCTCTGACCTCGGTGCAAGTCTTGTCCGATATTGAGACCGTTTACCTCAAGTCTACACCCGAACAGGTTTCCGATATTCGGGTGATTCTTTGCTTGCAGAGCAATCAAACCTGGTGTGGCTATGAACATCTGGTCAAGATGGATTCGGTGCATTCACGCGAAGCCAAGGTTTCTGCCACTGATCATTTGTGGGCGGTAATCACTTTTTCAGTTATCTGTGCTGTTTCGGTGATATTCGTCATTTTGTGCTGCTGCAAAAAAGGAAAGTCTACTCCCGAGAAGAAGGATTTTGAATCGGACACTTCAAACGAGAGGACAAACAAGAACGCGGTACAAAGTTATTTTAGTTCCCACGATAATAAAGGTAAACGTCAGTTAATAAGCCAGTTTAATGAGCTCTATCATAATAATTTGTTATGCTTTTTAGGCTTGATGGCTGACATGGACAATGGCAACATCAACAATAAGCTCACATCTAGTATCTATGGCTCGACAATGGGTCCCATGGCTGGGCACATCCCGCAAAACTATTACCTTACCGGAGATGGCCACAGCGATCCCAGTCCCAATGGAAGTAACGAGACGGGCCAAACCGAGTTCTGGAACTCGATCAAGTCAAACATGCTTCACGACAATATGAATGAATCGGAGGTGAATTACAATGCGGGCTACATGGTCAATCCTCAGATGATTGATCCCAATGGATATCTCAACGCTTATCCAACTTACTATCCCGCCCCGGGCTATCAGCCGTTGGACGAGGAGAGCATCAATAGGAAAAATATGAGTAAGTCTGGCGTGGCACAGTTTAGTATGCAAAGGGAGTAACGCACGATGTGTTTTGTTGATTACAGACATGTCCTTCTATGACGAGATGAATGGCAACGCCTACGGAGCCACCATGGGAATGGATATGATGGCAGCTGCCAATGACACCCGACACTACAATACCGACGAGCTCGACTACCCACCCAGCAGGGCTCGTGTCATGAGCGAGATTATCGTTTGATCATGTCAGTGCCATCCCGTGCACTATTGCTCAACATGCCAAAAATCTTGTCTCCAAAGAGTTGTTTCTCGCTAATTCTATGCTCCAGTCATTGCCTCTTTTGTTTTGCATTGCCTCTTTCATTGTGGTTTGGCGATATCAAGTCAAGCATAGGCTCTCGATATCGCTCTTTTTTGCTTCTTGTTTTTTATTAATTTATCTGTAAATAGTTGTGCTTATGTATTTGTTTGTACATTGTACATATACATTGTTGTAAACATTTTCTTTTCTAGCTTTTCTATTTTATATACAAGATGTTTATATATTTATGAATTTTTTCTTTACAAAATCAAAAATCAATTTTTTTTAATGCACACACTTGAAAAGATCTCAAACAACAAGTGCCTTATGTTCTTTATGTATATTTTTTAATAAAAATAATTTTTAAATTAATAATTAAACTAGTTGTGATTTATCACTTTATATACATGAGAGAAGGCACGAAGAGCATATTTACAAAATATTTAGAAAATGACTTAGCTAAAAAAATATACAGAGTCCATGACAGAGTTTAAATCAAAGTCGCCTTTGGGGATTTGGCAATTCACCTCTTTGAGAAAGTGGGAGTGGAGAGAAACTTTGGCCACTTGGTTGTACTGCTCGAGCTTGTCTCGGAGAAAGTCGGATAGGTTATCCAGAATTGGCTCACTGTGCAGTGCGACAAACTGTTTGCGACAGAAATAGTTCATCTGGTCAATGTGCGAGGCATGGGTCCAGTAGCAATCGTGCACTGAGGCAAAGGTCAGTCCGTGATGCTGGCACTGCAGTGAGGTGAGCATCATATGACTTGAGTCAAGCGAGTGAATAAAGTTTGCCGGAAAAGCGTTCTTTTGCTTCATCGTGTTTGGAGTCAGATTCATCTGAGAACTCTTCTGCAAAAATCAAGTTAAGTAAAAGTGTGCCGAATGGCAAGAACTCACCTTGGGAGCTTTGTAGTAGGATTGAATCACAGGAAAGCCTAGTGGGGTGACCCACTCTACAGTTTCCCCGTATTCGTTGGAGAAGATTTGCGCGCAATTGGTGAGCCAATCTTGAATCACTCTGGTTTGAGTAAACATTTTGCGTATAGACAAGAAGATCTTTTCCGAGATGTACAACGATGCAGTCACTTTATGTGCCTCGGGAAAATTGGAATCCTCCTTGAGACGCTTGAGCACTTGCAGTTTGGCCCCGTACCTCGTCACACCATACACGTAGGTCATCACCGTCTGCTTCACAATTTTTCTTGAAATGAAACCCCGAACCACCTTAGCGATCTCAAGACCCATTTCGGAGTCCTTCTCAATCTCCGCTTCCACCAAGGCAGCAACGTCACTGTAAACGTCCTGTGGATACTCGGCTGGACTCAAGTTGACCGATTTGGCACCGAGTACATCGCGACCCAGTGCTGCGTAGTGTTGAAGTCCATTGCAAGAGCCATCCTGGTGAACGGGAATGTGACTCACGTAGCTGTGTGGGTCACCGCTTCGAATGGCGTTGGTGAGCTCGATGCAACAGGCCAGAGTTTGCCACTTCTCATCACTCTCCATCCACCACTTTTGACCGGTCAATGGATTGTCCGCACTGTCCATGATCAGATCCAGGATCTCATCAGCATATTGCAGTCTCTCCATTGCCGAGCATCTCTTCTTGAGACCTGTGAGATTGATGAGATGAATCTTGAGCCACTGTAGACCTTTTTCGCCCAAAGGTTTTCCCTTGGCAAACAGTAACAAAGCGCGTGATAAATCACTTCCCAGGTGATTAAAGTTGGGCGGAATTGGATAGACTCGACTTCGAAAGTCAGTGTTAATTGGAAACCAAAAATAGCGATTTCGAAGCTAGAACAAAATCAAATTTTACAAAATAACATAATAAACTAAACCAAGATAAACTTACATGATTACCAATGGAAAGTTTGTAGAGACAATCGACCCATAAACTATACATCTCAGCTTGCTCCTTCTTTTGCATCTTTCTCTTGTGATATATGATGGCACGCTCCTTTGATGTCATCTCACTGAAAAAATACATTTAAAAAATAATCGCATTTTGAATTTGAATAAATAACACAAAAACTTACAAAGAAGCTCGTGGAAGAGGACCAAAGTAGGACAGCGACACAGGAATATCTAAGTTTGGATCACCTTTGTTTTTAAACACCTCGATAGCAAGATCTAATATCTAAATGGGCAAATATTTAATTACTATATAATTTATATTGTCAACAACCAATTTAGAATGGTACCTTTTCATTGATAATCCAAGGACATAAAGACAACGCGTTGAGAGAATCAAGAGTTGGGTAAAGTTGTTGAATTGGAAGTTTTTTGAGTCGATGCTTGGGATAGTAAAGTGGAAGACGAACAATAAAGTTACGAACAAAGAGATTGCCCCCAAAAGTAGAGTTGACCCATGGCACTGGAGGACTTAGCATAGGCATGCGTTCTGCTTCAAAGTGTATGTCAGATGAAGCGCCCTCATAGATCTTAATCAGCAAAGGATTAACTCGAATCTCTTTCTTTGTTTTGTAGGTTTCATGATTCTTGTAAAAGAATGATAGAACTGGCTGGATCACAAACGGTTCCATGTCACTCATTTTGAGTATATCCAAATTGAATTTGGCTTCCGTTGAGATGATTTCATACAGATCTTTACCAATTTCCTTCAACACATTGTTTGGCCAGTATTTGGAGTCATCAAAGTAGTAATGATGACCGTTCTCCAACAAATGCTGCCAGTACTCTCGAGGATTATATTTCATCATCAACTCGGGATCTAGTGTGTACTTAACATATTGTTTGTAGCACTCTTTGAAATCCTGAAAAGTGCCATCGTTGAGATTGGAACGTAACAGGTACTGAGACATAATTTTACGACCGAGACTCTCAAAAAGATGAGCTGCAAAAGGCGAGTAGTTCTCACTAAACGAGGCACACTTGCGAATCTCCTCCAACATGGTTTCCACATAAAATTCAGGTTCAAGAATAGTCATGTAGTGAATGAAAGGAATGCCGCTCAGTCTTTTGTGTTTCGATTTGAGTGATTTGAGGTATGCCTGAAAGGCTCGGGTCAACGTGTTCCGCCAATCATCTTCTAATTGGTGAATCAATCTTTTGAAAAACTCCTCTGTACGATCAAGCTTGATTAGATCTTGAAACCTGGCGTCAATTGGCTTCACCTTTACCACCGAATTTATCTCTGACTCAAATTGTTCTTCCACAAAGCGGTCGATCTCTTTTAAATCAATCCCTTCGAAAGGATCATAATACTGCTGTTCATCTTCAAAAATTTTCTCTACCAACTTATTATTATACCTCTTGGGATACGAGAATCTCTTCAATGTTCCGCTAATATCGTACTTGTCAAGCAAATTTTTTACCATGTGAACTTCCGACTTGTTAAGATTTGGTTTGTAAAGCAAATAATCGGGACTTAAATTAAATTTTTTCATATCAGCAAGCATGTATTGAATATCATCAAATGTCGCTTCCTTGATTTGTTTTGCGTGTGCAAGCAAACAGTATTCGTAGATTTGGGTAGTTGGTCGAATTTTCAATGTGTTCTTGATAAAATTCATCAGATCGAGAACATTTTCAGTATTACCCTTGCGAGCCCATCCTTTGATGAGCAACTCACAGCAGCTAGCAATATCACTTGATGAGAGAGAACTGGAGAACTTTCCGACAAACTCCAACAAAAAAGCGTGTGCCTCAGCCAGTTGGTCGTGGTAAATGCAAACATGAATGTAGCTCAGCAAGTTCTTCTTGGTCATAAAGGCATCGTCATATATTTCATACTCTTCATCTACACCATAGCCACTTGAGGGTAAATATTTGCTTTCAAACGAGTTCTCAATATTATCTAGGCCTAACTCCTGAAAGATATCAACCGAAACATCACACTCTGTTTGAAAGATGTTTTCGGACTGTTCCATCGTGATCGCGTTGGCGCTGGCCAACCGTCCAACCAAATTTTGTGCTCCATCTTCCTTTGATGATTTCACTGGTAATGAACCGGTTTGTGGCTGCTTTTCATGTGACCTGCCTGTTGACTCCACACGTTGCTTGCCTTTTCTTTTAGAATTCTGCTTCTGACTTTTTTGAATGTCACCTAGAAGTTTACTAACATTCAAGCTCGAGTTAACATAAGGAAACACTTGGAAGCGTCGATAGGTAAGTGGATTGAGCAAACGGTGACAAGTGGAACATCGGTGGAGCACAGAAGACATCAACATTCTGGAGCGGGACAGAAAAAGCTATGCACGCCGCGTGTGGCATCACCAAATAACAAAAACCAGCTGGTCGGCCAGATGCACTCACCTCGAGCGCGTAGTTGAGCACGCGTGACAAACTTGCCCGCAAACCTCAATCGGGCAACTTTTCCGGCATGCACCCACAGACAACCAATCCAATGACATTTGTCAATACCATTCAGCAAATCTTGTTTATTTGTTTTCATCAACGTTTTCATAATTATATTAGTGTCGATAATAACGTTTTATATTCTACTGATATATATGTGCAATAGTTAGCGTTTCTTTCGATTTTATCTGTATATAATTTGACTAGTTTAGTTTTTTAATTTTAATTATCAAAGCATGTCAATATTTGGTAGCCGTTTGATGATCCAAAGACTTTGCAGCCGAGCTTTCTACCACTATGGCCGTCCATCATTGGCAAAGTCGAGTCGAGCAGTGATGAGAGAAGTGATCTCGGATGGTGGTCGTCGACTGACACGACAAACTTATATTTTGCACCTGCCAAAATGTGCCTTCCACACGAGCCCACCGCGCTACAATCCAATATTCACGGCACTGGCTCGACAAATAATCAAAGTTGTCACTATTTTTACTGGGAGGTGATTGTTTTCAATTCGTTCTCACACCACTTTGATTTGTCTGGTCATAACTAATACTGTTTTTATGTTGTTTGTAGAGCGATCCGAAACTGGTACCAGCGACTGCCAAAAGAGAGGAAGCAACAAGTTCTGTCTTGGTTGATTAGACACAAGTGGAAGTTCTTATCGCCACTCTTACTCATACTTCTTGCTGGTGTTTACTACTACCAGTCGCACATCGAAGAAACTCCAATCACCAAACGAAAGCGATTTATTGCTTTTACGCCTGAGCAATTTATGCTACTGAATAAGATTGAATTGGAAGCTCAACTGGAACAATACCGAACCAAGCTAATGCCAACAAATGATCCAAGCACTAGGCAGGTGGCAAAAGTAGCCAAACAGTTGATCGAGGGGAATAGAGACATCGAGCAGATCAATAAGGTTGCCGATTGGTCTGTATCGGTCATCAATGATCCGGATACAATGAACGCCTTTGTACTGCCATCGGGAAATATCTTTGTCTTTACTGGCCTACTCAAAATTTGTGAAAACGATGACCAGTTAGGTATTGTACTCTCACACGAAATTTCCCATGCAATCCTTGGCCATGGAATCGAAATGGTATATTAGATCGCTTGTTTAGCCCTATTTGGCAATACTCAATTTTGATCTCTCATACAGATAAGTTTCGCACACGTGGTAGACTTTATCTTCATTGGAATGATCGCTTTCCTGTGGATGTTTTTGCCAACGGACTTCATAGCGATCATGTGGACCGCGCTGTCACGCTTTGCTTTGAGAATATTGATGGAAATGCCTTACAATAAGATGCTTGAGACTGAAGCAGATGAAGTCGGACTAGAATTGGCTGCGAAGGCATGCTTTGATGTGCGCGAATCGAGTGCCTTCTGGACCAAGATGTCGGTCATCGAAAAGTCAAACATGAAAGAGATGATCGGCACCAGTGAGCCACCGATCGATATTGAATTTCTCAAAACTCATCCCTCACACGAGCAACGTTGCAAAGATCTCGAACGATTGCTTGATAGTGCCATCAAGTGCCGATCCGATAAGGGTTGTCCTGCTTTGCCCAAAGAGGATCCACGAGAACGAGTCAAGAAAGTGCTGGCCGATATTGAGAAGCAAGCTCAAAAGACATACGATGGTGTGCTCAGAATTACCTAACGAAAGATTTGAAAGCCAATCTAGAGGCAATCAATAAACAATTATTATATTATATTATGAAAAGAAAGTTGCGAATTGTTTTTCTTTAATGCATGTTGGGTAGAGTGAGCCGGGAAGACGTCGTCTGTTTACTACTCTGGTAAGGAGCGAGAGGTGTTACATCATCTCTGTGAGGTTAGTACACGTCAACCACTGGAGTGCGTCAGCCAATGGGAGAGCGCCACATGGAGAGCAGAGCCAATGGGAGAGAGCCACGACCAAGTGTGCCGCTCGCTCCTCACAACCGATCCCACTATTTAATGCGTTCACTGCGCGCAACCCGACTCAATTCGTAATCCACTTCTGTTGGTTGTCGTACCACACGAATTCATCCCATCCCAAACATGTTCTTCAAAAGAAAAGTATTCACTCACTTGTTCCTCGCCTACTTGGCACTCCATTCAATCGCGGGAACACTAGCGAAAGAAGAGGGAAAGGAAAAACAAGATGTTGGAACAGTGATCGGCATCGATTTGGGTAAGTTTTGGCTCAAGATAAAAAAATAAATTTTTCATTAATATCGTCCAGGTACTACGTATTCTTGTGTGGGTGTTTTCAAAAATGGGCGAGTGGAAATTATCGCCAACGATCAGGGCAACCGAATCACACCCTCTTACGTGGCATTTACCGCTGAGGGCGAGCGCTTGATTGGTGATGCGGCAAAAAATCAACTCACCTCAAACCCAGAAAATACCGTTTTTGATGCCAAACGTCTGATCGGTCGTGAATGGACTGACCCGAACGTACAGCACGATGTCAAGTATTTTCCTTTTAAGGGTAAATATAAATAACTAAAGTAGCTATTTCAATTACTAACTACTGCCATTCAACAGTGGTGGAGAAGAACCAGAAACCCCACATTAAGGTAGAAACTGGCAATGGACCCAAGGTGTTTGCACCCGAAGAGATTAGTGCTATGGTTTTGATCAAGATGAAGGAGACCGCAGAAGCGTACCTGGGCAAAAAGGTGACCCACGCTGTTGTGACGGTGCCGGCCTACTTCAACGACGCTCAACGTCAAGCCACGAAGGACGC
>WURS02435824.1:0-15384 GCA_011762765.2 Rhinocypha anisoptera | reverse complement strand
TTGTGTTTTTATTATTATGTTCTTTATTATTTTTCTTTTCTTATATTAAAATTCGTAATTATTGTCGATTACTTTTAAAAATAAACTAAACCTAAACTCATCCCTTGTTTGGCCTCATCACCTGCTTGAGCCGAGGTGTCTTGCGCGACCAGCAGGTTCAACGCTTGAAATCGTTGTTTGAGTTGGTCCTCGACTCGCTGGTCAATGTTGGTCTCGAGCTCCTGTCGGATTCGTTGCTCAATCTGTTGTTCCAATTGGTGACATTCCTCCTCATCCATTGTCACGGGTCACCGGTGGGGTTGTCGGTATGTGACTCAAAAATGGCAAGATGAGAGAGAATAGATATATTGACTAGAACACGTTATTAGCTATGTACAGATCGAGTAATTGTGTATGCATGACGGAACAACTTAGCGTGTGTGTTACAATGAGGTGGCATTCGCGAACCAACGAGGAGCGTGAGTGTGACGAGCGAGTCCACCGATGGAATCGATGGTGAGACTTAGAGTCAAAGCCTTTGACGCCCCAGACCAAAATTTTATGAGACAGGAAAAATAGAGTATTAAAAACATGAGTGGTTTGAATCAGTAAGATATTTTAGATAAGCGGGACTGGATTGTAAGTGAATATTTATTTTTTTTAAAACTCACACCAAACGCTTACTCTTACTAAATCCGTTACGACTTTTAAAATTTTTTTGATTCATTTTGTCCGTGAATTGTAAAGCACACTAGGTTTCTGCCGCATTATACCGGTATTAGTACTCTTCTGTAATTAACACCAAGGACAATTTCCAACCAGAAACGAGATACCCATAGTGGTTGAAATTTTATTTTAAAATTTAAAATCAAAACAGAAAATCCAGACATGTTAAACCTGTGGAGTTCACACTGCGATGACTACATCATGACTGGAAAATGTAAACATAGAAAAAATCCAAAACCAAACTCAATTTTAAATTCTTCTGTTAGCTGATTGATATGCATTGAAAAACATGATATTAAATTACATTTAGAGTAATGATGACTGATGCTTTCACATAATCTACATATTTTCGTTTGCGACCCACTAAACTCATCTCACGTTATCACCGTTTTAATTAGACGAGGAGGAGAGAGCAATGAGCAAGAGTGAGCTTCTAATTAGTGGCTTCTCCAGCCTGATGGTTTTCCATCACTCTACAACTCAGTACAGATGTTTCAAGTAACAAGGTATTTGATTCTTGTACTTTCACCCATATTGTTTGGACTTTTTCCAACATGTGTTTTTCTTTAATTAATTTTTGTAAGACCTGTATGTAGATACGCATATACTTGTACCTTGAAATGTCAGATCGAATATCAAAATTGTTTATTTTTTTGGTTTATTAATTTTTAATTATTCAAAAGCAAATTTTTCTTTTTTTAAATGTAAATTGTCATTTTGTTTTGTTGGTAGCTTAACATTTTTATTATGATTGAATTATGAAACGAGTTAAAGTCAGTGAGTACTCTCCTGGCTTTCTTTCATACCTTTTCTATTTTATTTATGGTATATTGCAGCTTCTGGTGTTAATCAAATTTTGCACACTGGTGCCGCTACCGTGTTGAAGAGAGTTGATGAAAACTAATGAAAGTCAATTGAGTGTATGTGCAATCAGCGTACTTTTGCTAGCACCACAGTCTCATTAGGCGTTCCACTTAGTGCACTACAATTTGCCAGACCAGAGCCAGTACAAATCAAAATGTGTGTGAGAAAGTGGGAAAGCCTCGGGATGTCTGCACCATCTCTCCAAGGTTCAGGTGGGCCATCTGGATCATTTTCTTTCTATTTGGAATTCCAAAGAACTACCACGGATAGAAACTATTCTATACTCCTCACTCAACATCATTGTATTATCTTCCTTGTTACGGTAGATTTTAGGAGCATGTTATAAACAATGGAATGTGTCTTCACATTTAAAGATATAAATTAAGACTGTCATATGAAATCACATAAAATATTAATTTAAGGTAAGGAGTAAAAGAGACATAAATAGCTGTCATACAATAACTAGATTATTTTTTTCGCTAACATTATTTTAGTTTAAACTTTTTTAAGATTGGTAAAAGTGTGAAAAGAAAACAATTAAATTAATAAATTTTTCTCCTATATATTAATGAATAATATAATCGTGGTTTTCTATGTTCTATGTTCTATCATTTGTTGGTATTCTGCCAACCACGTTTTCTTACTGTGAGATTTACGCTATTTGAACTGTGCATACTGATTCGAATCCCTCTTTTGTTGTTATAATTCCAATTTGTCACTGTTTCAAATCTAATCCGTTCAAATTTTGTGCATAAATTTTCAAATTCTCAGCCAATTTGATTCGGAATTCGAACTTTGCCAATTCTCTCTCGATTTGAATTATTTGCATAAACCTTCAAATTATGATAACTCGAGTTTGACCTCGACTGTTTGCCACCTTTTTTACAAGAGGCAGACTGAGCTTTAGCGTAGGTCCTAAATATCTTTTAAAATTATAAACAATGGCGCTATAGTATGTTAAATCAAGAAATAAACAAAGAAAGCAGAAAGTAATGCTATAAAATGATCTGAAAAAGTGCACTGTTAGGTGTATCTCATCTGACATAAAATGTTGAAAAGTTAAAATTACAAAAAAATTGAAAATGTAATTGCTTATAGTAAATAGATAGAAGCGTACTAAGAGTGCTAAGAGGTACTACCTGAGATTGCACCCCACCCATGATGGATATCTTCTTTGGGTGGGAGGTGCAATCTACAAGCTACAATCAATTAATCATCACTAATTGGAACAAATTGCATGTGCTTCTAGTATGTGTGTGAGTGTGCGTCATGCGAATTGAATTGGGAGAAAACAATAGAGAAAGTGTGGATCGCAGTAGAGGTTGGCCCAGCGTGCGAGGCGAGAGTTCTTGGTGGATTGCATTAACAGGAGCGATCACGCGTGAGCGAGATAGTGCCACCGAGTGAGAGGCAAGTTGTAATGAATCCATTTGCATGTGAATAGCGAGAAGGCACGCTCACGCCACCGTATGCGACAATTAGACTAATTGCTCTTTGCTCAGTGTCAACGCGCCAGATAGTTCTACTTGACACCTAGATGGTAACCCAATTTCGATTGATCTTTCTTCACTACCCTGCCACTTGGGGATAACTCCGAGGCACATTTTCCGCAAAGTTGCTCTTCATTCAAGTTGTCCAAGTAACTGGGATGTTATTTTAATTCATTATCGTTGGCATTTGAGGTGATTCTTGTATAGTGTTTCGAGAGCTAGTGATGCTCGAGCAATGTTTGCCCTAATGTTAGTGAAAAACCCAAAATTTTTAACCCGTACACTCCTCAATGAGGTAATGGTGAGATTTCACAAAACCCTTACTATTAAACCGTTTAATATATAGGAGAAGAATTGTTCTCATACTTCAGAGTCAGTATACGGTGTTGTCGGACCATAATAAAGACATCAAGAGTTCTAAATTCGGCAGATTTAAGCAAGTACAAAGCTAGCAGGTATAATTAGTACTGCGAAGATTACATGCGTGAGAGTTGCGTGATGATTTATTGCAGTTGAATTGAAAAATAGTTGGCCAATGTGGAGATAGTGGCTTGTTTGTTGTATTAGTTAGCATATTGCGAATAAAAAGTTGACCATGGATTGGATTGTTTCTCTCCAGGAGTGATGTGGTGGACCGCGAACAGCACAACGCAATGCGCATCAATGCTCAGCTGGGGGTGCACGCATTCCAAGAGTACACCTACAAGAAGATCACAGCATGTGACGTATGTCGCGAGATCCTCCGAGGTTGGTCCGCCATGACAACCGATTCAGCATCTCACTTACACCAAACCTAATGTTTTATTCCCTTCCTATTGGGTTCTCTTTGATTACTTGCTAGGTCACTCGCGCCAAGGTCTCAAGTGTAAGCTATGCAAGATGAATGTGCACTCGGGAAGCTGCCAGGAGAGTGCACCTAAGTGCCAGGTGAGTTGTTCTCCAAATCTTGTTTTAAATTAACGTGTTCGCTTTATTTAACTTTGCAATTAAAATTCTGACTTGAAATTTCAATAAAACAAATATCAAAGTTTACATTTGCACTAAGGTTTGCAAACAACTGATCATTCTTGTAGTGAATAGAGTTTTAGAATTGAATTTTAGTTTAGCGTTTCCAGTTTTAATTTTATTTTTTACGTATATTACGTATCTGACATGAAAGACATGCTAAAACAAATCAGAACAAATTTTATTAAAAAATAAAGATCTAATTTTTTTAAAATTATAAATTGAAACATCTGTTTTGGGTAAACTTGAAGTGAGAGCGAAGTGAGTCACTGATGACCATTTATAAAGCTCTTCAGGAAAGCCTCTCGCCAGGCGCACGCGTAACTCAAATTACACAAACGCTGCTCCCTCAGCATAAGATATAAGTTTGCATTTAAATGATACATTCAATATAAAATACTTTTGCCTAATTTTTCTGTAATCTTACTTTTATACGAAAACAATTTCAAGATGTAGCATGTTGGTCTTGGTGTCGAAATATACACTTGAAAAAAATAAACAGCCGTACTCAACTACTTATATCTCGTGTTTAAAGTGGCATCTTTTCTTTTCCAGAAAGTCTATTTGAAAATTATTCTTCTTATCTTTATTCAACATTTGACAAATGCTGCATTCACGACCAGCTAGAACTTGGGAGTATTATTAGCAAGTAAGGTGACTCGATTGGCTGCCAAGCAGCAAGTGTCAGATCAATCACTCATTACTTTGGCGTTGCTAGTTCTCGAGATTTCTTTCATATGCATAGCAGGATCACTTCCTTGATGCTGCTACGTAAAAGTGGGCTACTACTAGCGCAATTGATAGTGTTTGTCGATAGACTTTGCACCTAATGCGATCGTCATCAATCGTGCCAATCAGTAGTTTTCCTCCTACTATAAAAGCACTGTCATAGATTCAGGTGAACTTGTCTTGATTGTTCTCTCTCCCACTCTCACTTTCTATTCGATTATTACCGGCTAGACTGCAGTGGTGATTGTTTTGCATTAAAGCAGTGTTTTTTCTTTTACTCTTGGTCGGCATGAATAGAGTCGAAACATTTATTTCATTACAAATGGAAATGTTTGTGGTAGAGAAGCAGGAAAACATTGTGCTAGATAGCGTGTCTCTGCCTCGTCTACTCCCTTTCATTCTCATTATCATTAGACACGCTACCCATAAGCATACCAACATTGACCACTTCTCTTGTGAGTTTATAGCAAATCGCATTTTGCTGACAAGCTATACATATAATCTAATTTTGAAATTCAGTCAAAACTCTTAAATAAAAAGCATGTTTTTTTCTGAAAGTTTTCTCATTAATTTTAAAAAATATAAAAAGTTAACTTTTTAAAAATCAATAAATCTGTTCTATTTTTCCTAACTTTGAGAATTTTGTCATTTTAATCCAAAAATAACCGAAATTTATTTGAAAAATAGAGCAGTGTAAAGTATATATAAAATATAGATACAATGTGAGAAATGGAATATAAAACACCTAGAGCTAATCAGGTCAGCAATGACCAGTGCCGCATGTGTCGCTTCTCTTGAGAATAAATGTGAATTGAACAAGGCAAAGAGCACATTCAAGTGCAAATGGTTGAGTGTCTGTGTCTGTAATGCAGCATTATCGCAGCGTCAAATTGTCTAATCGGTTCAGAGAAGGATGGACGCGCGTAGCAGTGATAATCGAGATCATTTGGGATAATACACACCCAGTGGGGCACTCGCTTTGTCTCTTGCAAGACCTTGCGTGCAGATTTGCCCTTACTCTCTGCAGGGTGGCGTAATGATAGATTCCATGCAAACACAATGGCAAGGCTCGTCGTCGCTTTGGTTCGTCTGGCTCTAATCAATCTGACGATGACGCCAACGAGAACCACGATTGTTTGATCGATTAATCATCGTCGGGGAGATGTTACGCACAGAGTGTACTATCTATAGATACTCAGTTTGACTAGCACTGTATAATACGTTGTTCGTTTCCAAGTTGTTTTCAAGCCCATCAAGATGACTCAATTGACAAAGTATCATTCATTTGAGCAGTAGCGCTGAGTGAGTCGTTATGACAAGTCATCTCGTTGCTAGTCGCGTACTGCTCTTGAAACCCCGGATATAATTGCACTAATATACCAGTCACTAGACTACTGCACGCTACCTGGCATTTCTTTCTACTCGCATTAGCGAAATTCTATTGAAACTAGTTGCTATCAATCTTGTTAATTGCAAAATAAGACAATGCTGCTTCTCTTGAATCATTAGCTGCTAATGATTGTCAATTCTAGTTGAAACCCTAGAGATTGTTACGATCCGTTGACATTGACCATGAGGCTTGTTTATGGAATATTTTACATATAATAGCAAGTTGCTTAAGTTTTTCTATTTACAATTGGATTGTTCTCTTATCAATTTGACAAGGATAAGACGCTTGAAACGATGGTTGTGCTGTCAACAGTGAGATGTTTACCGGATGGTGTTGCAAAGCAAGCAGAGTGAGCTGTAAATCTATTGTGTGTTGAAGAGAAATGCACAGCTCAGCTTTGTGCTTAACCTCAGTGAGGAACGGGGCACATGTCAAGAGAAATTCTTTTGCAATTGTCGATTGATGGTTGTGGCCTGACATGGCCAATCTGGAGCCATTCATCTATCGGTGCAGCATGGTTCCGTTCGATGGTGTTGGCCTACCACTCTGGCAACCTTGTCTATAGTGTCGCACTGAAGGCTTTCACGTCAAATTGAACTGCAATTTGTTTGTCATAAAACGGGCACACGCCGTGGTCTTAAGACCTTGGTAATGCATCTCACGCCAGCAATGACTTGGCAACGGTGGCTACGCGGCATCAGACAAGCCACTAGCACCATTAGGCGCGCAATCTGGTCCAAACCTGCCCGGATCCGTCTGGCCACTAATGGTAGCTCGGGTCCTATTACCACTGGTGCCAAGGCGTTATTAATTCGCTGACGCCGCCTTGTGTCCCCTTCCTGTCGGCTTATAATACAGACTTTGGCCCAGGCACAATGCGGGTGCGCACCCATTCTCAATAGTCCTCTTCACTATTGAAAAGTGGAAGATTTCCCGTTTGAATATTTGTTTAGTTGAATATGAGTGTGGATTAACAATACAAACGTGAGAGAAAGAGGGAGAGATGAAGAGAGGAGAGTGATAAAAGTGCAATTTGCCTAGTTTGGAAAAGAGCCAGATCAAATTTTCCGATTGTTCACCGGGATTCACCGTGACCCCAACTCCTTTCTCGCGTCTTTGTTCCCTTGGTTCAAGTTTGGTGTGCAGAATCAAGTGGCTTGCGATAGAGCACTCGGTGTGCGTTGCTTCTATTTGGCTCTCTTCTTCTCGCCATAGTCGTTTCGCTTGGGTTTGTGCACAATTTCATTAACAGGTCACGCTTATGGACCAGAAGTGGTAGAATGGACCAAATTAGATTTGATTTCAATTCGATTTGACAATCGTAGTAGCGTTGGTGGGTCTGGACCTAAACCGAGCACTGAATAGTAAACTGAGCTACCTTATTGGAAACGTGGCCAGTTAGCCACTGTCTAGTAATCTGCGTCATTGCTTGGTTTATCTTATCTTCTCGAGTACATTGGCTTGGTTGCCTATTGTTTGGGCTTGACAAGGTAAATTTTGTCGAGCTTCAAATCAGTCATAAACGCATATTTACTGCATCTTTTCTAAATAATAACCTTTTATTTATAGCCCAAACCTCGCCTCTTACGCAAACAGAAGTCAGCTTCAGAGCTAGAGACAAAGATTGCCATTCCGCAAATCGAAGATGAGAGTAAGTAGCTCGTTAGCCGGTTCGACTCGGCTCATCTCCCTTCCAACTGACTGGCTGAAGTTTGCTCCTATTGTCCTGCTTAATTGGACTTCTTTGCTGGATCAGGTGGCTTGCTTGTTTTCTGGTATTAATGTTTCCTCTTTATTCTACAACTAGAAACACAAAATTACGATCCTGTGTACCAATCGCTGCGGGCAGCAGCGGAAGCGCGCAAGTGTGCGCAGTATATGCGTGAGCGTGAGCATTATCTGCGAGATCAGCGTGATCACGATGCACATGACGAAGAACTTGAGAACTCAAGTGGAACACTCGAGCAGATCAGACAGTCGAGCTTTGAAGAACCTGTTTACCCAGAGCGGTCCATGCACTGTAATGGTTCCGTTCACGGGATCAACCACCACGACCTGAATGGACCGGCACAGACGCAGCCACCTCTGTCACCACTCCCACCCTCTATCTCAGCACCAAGCTCCCATCGCAATTCCAACGAGTACCCCCACTACCCATCATCAAGCATGCTTCAGGGCCCACCTCACATTCGTTATCCGAATCATCCTTACCCAGCACTTGGCAACGGCAACAGTCACCCTGAGGCAATGAGGTCGCACATCAAGCAAAACACCCCAGCACTGCTTACCATCACACAGACTTCACACCAAGCATATTCAGGTAAGTCTCATCTACTACTTTCTACATTTTCCACGTCATCTGACCAAAGAAAATCTCTTTCACAGCTCCACACAGCCCCCAGAAAAAGAAGCTAACTTTACGAATGAAAAGTCTCTCTCTTGACAGTCCCGAGTCTGCCGAGACACTAAGCCGAGAGAAACGGCCTACGTTAACACCGGCGGGCAACGTATCGCACACACCTCCTAGCTACGATCCGGTTGATCCTGTCCCATATACCAAGTATAAAGGTAAGCCAGTGTTAATAGTGGCAGATTACGCGTGCCCGTCAGAGCCCAGTTGGCCATCAATAATGGATGCCTTCAGTGGCAAACTTCTTTAGGCATAGGCTCACTGATCGCGCAGCCAAGGAAGAAAACACTACTAAGTAATCGGCTGTGTTTTGCTCAAACTCATATATAGCTTCTATAGTCTACTAGTCAGTCCATGGCCGAGTGGCACGCTCTCATCATTAAAGCATGAAGATGATGAGCGACTAAATAATTAATAAATTTAATTTTTTGCTTTTTGCTCTTTTCCATTGTCCGGCTTGTATGGCAACGACTTGCTTTCCAACATTTTGCATACTATGCACATTTTTCAACTACTCTACCTATCTACTGGATTTGGTTTGGCAGCGCCACAGCAAACCCACAGTCCTTCAATGAGCAAACGATTCAAGTTAGGCATGCACGGTCGCATGTGTTCGTTTGAGAGCGACCCCATGGGTGATCTGTCCACCTCGCTCTCGCCCTGTCCATCCCCGGTAATCCTCCATTACCATCACACTATCACACCACCACACCAGGCAAATAGACAGACAGACAGACTGCACATTGATCATCAGCCATCGCACACCGACAATGTTAATAAAATATTCATTCTTAGCTATTGTCAATTATTTACCAGTCCAAAATAGTACCAAGAACGTACATATCAAACTGAATCAACTATCCGACAAAAACACATATACACACAAATGTTAGCCATAAATCATACTTAATTAAAAATAATTACAATCTAGCACTTAATCAGTTGCATGTGAGAAGCAATCAGTGAGTGTCTATATAACTTAAGGACAACCCATCTCCTTTGCAGAAACCACAGCGACTGCTTCCTACCAACATCTTTGTGGTGCTCTACAACTTTCGAAGTCGACAAGTGGATGAGCTTAACCTGAGGTAAGTATAAGGTTAATCCAGCGCGTCACCGGTTGACTTTTCTGATGACAATCCTTCTCACAATCAATACAACAGAGCGGGTTACATGGTGACTGTAGTGGACACTACTGACCCCGAGTGGTGGCAGGGCAAATGCATGGGCAAAGTGGGCTTCTTCCCCTCCAAGTATGTCACCAAGCTCTTTCCCGGTGAACGACCTCTCCAAGTGATCCACACAGTCCAAGTCAACGATGGAGAGTTTGCCACTAAACTTCTTCGCGAACAGGTAAGCCCTCAAATACAATGTTAATTAGAAACAAAAATGCTATTCAATATTTGCTTATATTCTTGTCTTGTTTACCAATTCTTTCCGAAAACATCTGACAATGCATATACTTATAAGTACATACTATGTATTATAGATAAATGGATTCCAACTAAAATTAAATCTTTTCGAAAATTGCTAACCAAAGCTTAAATCTCAAGAATGTTAAGCATTTGAAATTATTACACGAATTGCCAAAATCCGTTTGTCTCTTGTAAAAAACGGCGGCAAAGCCATCTAGGTCAAACTCGAGTTACTATAATTCGAAGAAATATGTAAATAAAAAATCAAAACGAATCGAGTGATAATTGAAAAAGTTCGAATTCCGAATTAACCCTTTCAATCCCAAAGATTATCAGTAAAAGATAAGCCTTATATTGTTAATTGAATGAGCGGGACACATACGTCTCGATAGCGCCTTCGGGAGCGAAAGGGTTAAATTGAATGAGAATTCGAAGAGTTATGCACAACATTCGAATCGAATTAAAATAAAATTCGAATCATAACACAAATGTTAGATTCGAATCGGTAATGAATTTGATTTTTTATTCTAAAGCTATTTACCAAGTCTGGTTGTTCCTTGAGTAAAGATCGAACTATGTAATTTGAATGAGCATATTCGAATATTTAAAATTGTTTAGAGCTAACTTGATTTATTATTACCTTAACAGATTGTGATCCAGGTGTCCGAGGAAATGAATGGCATCATCATGGTGCGCACAGGAACCAACGATAAGATCGTTGCTTGTCCCTCTAAGTACCTGCAAGAAATCACTATCTGAGCTTACCTTGGATTAACCACCCTCAAGCCTCGTCCCCACTCGTTCTCCATCGCGCGATCTACCTTTTCAGGTTTTCTCCTTTTTCTATGCAGACTGGACCAACTCTCCCTTCTATGTGCCGTTATTCATGTCACATAAATGTTTTCAATGACGTTATTAATTAATACCTTATATGATGTTTATTGAAATACAAATGCCTTTTCAATATATCTATTTTGTAATCATCATCATCATATTATTATTATTACTTTAACTAAATTACTAATAAATAAAATATGTATAAATCAAAAGAGTAATCCTAGTTTGTTTTGTCAATTCGAAACTATAAAAATTAATTGAACTCCGCGTGAAGAATTTAATAATTATAAATAAAAAATCATAACGCGGGCTAAACTGCAATTAATGAATGTAAAGTAATAATGAACAATGTCAATAGAACTTAGTGTTGAACACTAGCTCCCCATGAACTTGAAACAAATACAGGCAACACTCAACAATCGGCCTGCTCAAGAAAAAACATCCATTATAAATCGCTATAGAGCAAGCGCACGCGTTACCTCTGGTCACATCTCAAAAAAGGCTACTTTGTACTGCCAAAGGCAGAAAACATTTTTGGTCGTTTCTCGAGTTTTGCCTGTATATCATACAGGCTGTACGTAGCTGCAAATTTAAACCCAAACAGTAAACTCTAAACCCAGACAGGCAACTGCAAGTTTACTTGCAGTTAATTGCAGGAAAACCTAGAGGTGGGTTTAGAATGACGCAATGCGTCGTGTCTATTTCCACTTGACCAGCTCAACTTGAAACGGTTTGTTCAGTTTGGCGCCTTTCACTCACGCCACCTGGTTAGACAGTGGTTGACAATGATTTGCTGTTTATGCCACATGGTTGTTGCAATTTATCTTTTCACTTGTTAGACACCATCACTAATACAACACGATGGGTAATATCAAGAAGTCGATGCAAAATGCGTTTCAGGCGGTATCTGAGACCTTACGATGCACGAGCTGCGACCAGATAGGTCAGAAGTTATATGCCATCTCGTGCGGTCATCTCTTCTGTGGCAATTGCCTTGAGCGGCACAGTCTAAGTAATAAGACCGACAATGATTCCTCGGTTTGTCCTCTGTGCTTCACCAAAGTTGACCCCAACAAGACGTGTTTCGATCAACTGTTTAATCAACTCTACGAAGCTAATGTCCAGTTTAACAAGATCACAGGACAAGAAGCCTTCAATGTTATTCATGAGGATTCGTTATCAATGACAAAGTATGTTTTATATATATATTATTTATACTGTTCAATATTAAAATAAGCAAATTTTTTTATTATTAGAGAGAAATCGTCAATTTTACTTGAAAGGGAAAACATCGATCCTAACGTGAAAAATGACGATAATATAGTGAAATGTCTTTGTGACGAAAAAGGGGAATCTTCTAAGCCTTTCAATAAGCAATTAATCAATGCATCGCAGCAGACAGAGAGAATTGAATCAACTGATATTGAAGTTCAGTGTGATCTAAATAAACTCTTATTACGTTCAGAAAGTACCCAAACCGAGTTGCTGCCACCGATTGATGTAGAAAAAAGTCGCTCAGTTGAAACACAACCCGAAGCTTCGTTAAATGCTACACCTGACACCTCGAACAATCAAAAGCACAATTGCTGCATTGAGAAGAATTTGAAACGCATTTTGGGACTTAACATTTGTGACTCTTTCAATGCCATTATTTTGGCTCTGCTAAACGATAATGATACTCAAGAATCAACTTTGAAGGCAAAGTTCAGTTCTAAGTTGACAGCATCACAAGTTGCTATTCAGAATCAAGATGTTCGTGAGGTGAAATCATTGGAAATGATAGAAGCCAATGCTGGAAATAAAAATTTTCAAAAGCAAACTATTGATGAGACTAATAATAACATTAGTGAAGTTTTATCGAAGTCAAATGACGAGCCTGAATCGGTTTCCAATACTGGTCAATTAGAATCAACCTACTTGATTCTTAAGCGCGCTCGTGTAAACAATGCAGCAGATCAAAGCTATCCACCGGAATTTGTTGACCATCTTGAATCTAGGGAAAACATGCGCAATGCAACTATCTCCGAATATAAACAAGTGGATGAGATCTCGCAAAAGTTTATTATTGCTGAGAAACAAGAGACAGTTAAAGGCATCAAAGAGTTGAACTCTAAGATTGACATGACAAATACTAAAAAGTCTGCCTCAACTACAATCCAAAATTTTAAATCAACTATTTTGGAAAGGGAGCAAAACGAAAAGAAAGAGAAAGATAAAACTAAAAAACAACAAGAAAAATTAACTTCTACTCCTCTTACTCGTAACAAAAGAAAGTTTTTGCCTGATGAGGATAAAAGCGTAGATAAGCCGGATTCAACTATTGACACCAGCAATAAGAAAGAGGGCGATGTTTCCTCTCTGTCGAAGGAGAAGCCACAAATTTTTGAAAAGCAACCAAAGCTAGAAAAGAAAGTTAAAGCTGCAGAAGACAAATCTAAAGAAGTTGAGGACAACATAGAAAATGATGATCAGAAGCAAATAGTAAGCCAGGTAGCGATGCGCACTCGTGCAAAGCGTGGCAAACATACTGAGCCTGCTATCTCGTCTGCCACTAACAGAGATATTAATTCTCTGGGTCAGGTTAAGAAACCTGCAAAAAACAGTGCTAAGAAAGTTTTTTTTACTCGAGAGGAAGAGAAGTCAGAACCCAGTAAAGTCAATGTATCAGGTGAAAAACAGGTGGAACAATCAATATTCAGCAAAACCTTAAGTGACATTCAATCTAACTCGACAACTGTACAAAGTGATGTTTTTGATTGGCCGTCAGAAGAAACTATTCCTGCAAAGAAGATCACCAGAGGCAGAACTAAGAAGGTTGTGAATGAAAGTAACCACGTAAAATCCCCCCTCTCTGTGAATTTAACCAAGGACACAAGTTTGGGTCGATCACGATCACGTTGCAAGGAGATGGATGACACTGAGGAGGAGGATGTTGGCGTGAAACCTGCCAAGAAGATTAAAAAACCTTTGGAAAGGAAACGACGCATGTCACGAGTAATTTATGCTTAATTTTTAATAGTATTTTCTCTCTATAACAAGTCATTTTTAGATCATTGATGGTGAAAACAACGAAGACATGGTGATTGATAAGAGCAACAGTTTGAAACAGACGCGGAGTCGTAAAAAGTTCAAAGACTATAGTGGTGGCGAGGTCAACCCTGAAGACCAGTCGGAAGTGCTACAAAAGATTCCAGAAAAATCTGGTGATAATTGTTGGTATTTTCTAATTGCTAAATTTTTCCGCTTGTAAATAATGTTATATAACCAGTTGCCACCCCATCGTTATCTGTTAAATCAAAGCTATCTGAAATTGTTGAGGTTTGTCTGGTAAAATGGAATAGCCATTTTGACAACTTGAATGTTATAGGATTCGCCTCACCAGTCGGACAGTTCGGTGTCTAGTGGAATATCTCGTTCCTCATCTCGGCCGCGAACCTCGTCGAGTGAAAAGCCTAAATTTGTGATCTTGTGTTCTTGTTTGGATGGCCCTCAAAAACGAAAGGTGGAGAAGATGGCCCAATTGTTAAATTTTGAGATCGTCAACTCTTGGACTTCGAGCGTGACTCATTTGGTGGTAGACCTTGCTAAGGACACTCTCAAGAAAGACATGCTCACCACTCGATCGGTTAAATACCTCCAGGCTATCTTGGGTAATTTGTATTTTAAATGAGATCAGTGATGACATTTGTAAGTTGTTTTCTCTTTCAGCTAACATCTGGATAGTGTCAATGGATTGGATTATAGCTTGCGCTAACTCAAACCGGTTGGTTGAGGAGACAAACTATGAGATTCGTGGTGTACGCAAATGCATCAAAACCGACTGTCCGCAGCAGTCACGGCTTGAGAAAATTAAGTTTTTCCATAAGTATGCAGTTCACTTCAAGGGAACCTTTGACAGCTTTCCGATAGCCATCTCGGAAGTCAAGCCACTGGTGACCATCGGGGGTGGTCTTCTCGTAGACAACGAAAATCAACTAGATAGTCTAAGCAAGGACTACAAAGTGATCATCGTCAACGAGCTGCTAGGTAGTGAAACACAGGATTCTTACAAATATGTTTCTTTGCACACTTTTCTTGATTCGATAACCAATCTTGAGAGGTTGTAAATTTATCATTAAGTGTTATCTGGTTTGATTGTATTCTACACATGTTATTAATTTTCTTCTATTACTATTGATATAATACAAAAAAGCAATTATTTCTTGTTTTACTATGCTTATAAATAATTTTTTTTGGCGGCCATTTTTTACCGGAATATTAGTTATTAAAGATAACGTAATGAAACTATGAGGGCGTATTTTAATTAGGTAAGCAAAAGTGTGATTTTTGGACCCTCTTCCTTCTTTAGTGAGCATGCACTAATCACAGCCCTCAAATCTCACGTGAGAAATTTGACATTAAATCTATAAGCGCTGTCTGCCTCTTGTAAAAAACGGCAGCAGAGCCGCCGAGGTCAAACTCAAGTTAATTTGAAGGGTTATGCAAAAAATTCGAATTAAATCGAGCGAGAATTGGAAAAGTTCGAATTCCGAATCAAAT
>WURS02435813.1:0-15385 GCA_011762765.2 Rhinocypha anisoptera | reverse complement strand
TATACTATCACCTTGACATGTCCTATATTTGTGTAAAACAAATCCTGGGATCAATAAAATATTATTATTATTATTATATATATATACATAAATAATGTGTGTGTATATATATATATAAATAGCACAAATAATAATTATCCCTGAAGCCATTCACTATCAATAAACAATGTTATCAAATGGAGCATTTCATTCAATGGTTATGAATTTATACCCCATCATGACCATGAGATCTGAACTGACTATACAGATTACCATTTTAACCTCTGTTCAACAAATTCCACCATTCTTGTATGCCAGTTTTCAGGTGAGCAAGAACAATAACTAACCCCAGTGTGTGTAAGCACAAACAAAGGTCGGAAAATTTTGTTGCAGCAGCAACAATGATTTGAGAACTAATTTATCCCCCTTCCTTCACTTTTAATGAACAACAAATGACTATACATGGTGTGATAAAAAAATAACGGAAACTGTTTCTTTGATTTCAATGGTGTAGTGCATCATGAGTTCCTGCCATATGATCAATAAGGAATACTACCTGGAAGTTAGACACCGTTTGAGTGAAGCAATCAGACAAAAAAGCCCAGATTTGTTGCAAAACAACTCGTGGAAATTGTACCATGATAATGCTCCTGCTCACACCTCACTGCTGGTTCATGATTTTTGGTAAAAAATCAAACCATTATTTTGCCTCAGCCAGCATATTTACCGGACATGCCCCCCCGTGACTTCTTTCTATTCCCAAGGCTAAAGAGAACCATGAAAGGATGACACTTTGCTACCACTGATGTGATAAAAAAAGAATTGCTGAAGGAGCTGAATTCTATACCGAAAAGTGATTCCAGAAATGCTTCCTAGATTGGAAAAAACACTGGCACAAGCATATATCCGTAAGAAAGATTACTTTGAAGGAAACAATATTGATGTTGATAAATAAATAATATTTAAGAAAAACTAAAATTTCCATTATTTTTTATCACATACACATTTTGGTACTAAAACTTCAAATTACATATTTTTTTCCCCTGCTTCCTACATCTTGTAAAATTTCTACTGCTTTTGAGTGTGTTTTGCAACTTTACTGTCCATTTATTTATTCATGTTGGAAAAGTTCCCAGTATGAGGAAGGAAAGTAACATTCGCATTCCTAGAGTTATGTCTTGAGATTCTCTCTCATGGGGAAGTTAATGCATGTTGAAAAGCTTGGAAGAATGATTAGCAAAAAATTATTAATTTTCTCACATTTTTAAATGGGTACTGATGTTGCAAGCTATTCACTGAGCTGAACAAATGATACATCCAAGTTATAAACATTCCATTTCCTGTGAATTTGGGTTTGATGATTGTTGAAGCTATGTTAATGTCAGCGGACAGTATTTTCTGGATTTCTTAGTGATATGAGGTCTGTTCAAAAAGTACTGTAGTTTCATAAAATGTATCCTCACCTAAGATAGTAGAAATGTCAGATAATTGGTGTTACCTAACGGTTTATTCTCAATGAACCTAGTTCGTCTAAAATTCAAATGTATTTTGGTAACATCTTGTTTTCGTTCTTTAGTGTAAGTTTTCTGACATTCAAGATGGTTGAGTTTCATAATCAGTGAGTGAAAATATGAAGCTAAGTATTAATAAGATAGATAAGGTGATCAGTATGTCAAGAGTTTTAACAAACTGAGTGGTTCAAGTAATTTAACCCCTCAGCAGCAGCAGCAGCCTCGTTCGATGGCTGTGTGTGGGAGAAAAGTAGCCGCAGCATTCTTCCCTTACTAGTACCAGTAAAGTTTTAGTGGGCAGTGGACCCATGATGACCCTTATTGACAATGTTGCTCATTTCCCTCCGAGAGGGTAGTGAAGATTCTATTGACCATAGTTAAAATATTTCCTGTAGAAATATATCCAAATATGCACTCCATATTTACTTTCTTCAATAATTTCTGATGAATTTGATACTAAATAGTATGCATATTCTTTTGATTTATAACTTGCATTCTAACAAAACTCAGAGACAACTGAGGGAAATGATAAGGGTGGGTCAAAAGAGAATTTCCCAAATCTTGGTCGATGGTATGCATTTTATGGAATAACTTGCCCTAGTGTCTTGAACCATCATAAACGGACCTGAAAAGGGGCACCCTATTCCAGAACAATAAGAAAGTGTGATCGTATGAACCTTAGAAAGTTCTGGGCATAAAATTTGGAAAGGATCTAGTGAGGGTACATATTCCGCAGGGTTAAGGACTTTTGACAGTCAACATAGTATGCTGCAACTGAAACTGATTATGCTAATGCTGTACATGATTGTGACATTTAACATTTCAATCATCACTTGGCAGTAGGCATTGAAATATGACTTCTTGATTAAAATTGTAAATTAAAGTAAAATCATCAATTTACAGAATGGGGAGAATTCTCCAAGACATCTTCAAGAAGGCAGGGCAGGTAAGATCAAAAGAGAAAGCAATTGGATATTTTAACATTATCAAACATTTTACATATCAATAAATTCTTGACAAAAAACTCAATGACAAATTGAATGACTGACATTATCAGAGTGATGAAACAACTGAGAGAAATTCTCAGGAGAAAAATACTAAAGTTATGGAGAAAGTTTTATCAAGAACAACCATTTGAGTAGGTAGTTTGGTTAGTTTTATAATGCAATGAAAAACACAGATACATAGTAAATATTCATTGAACTTTAACTAAACCAATTTCTTTAGGTGATGCTTAGTTTTCAGAATTGATGAAAGCAATTTTTCAAAACAAAACTTTAAAAAATAGGTCATTTGACTATCCATATATGATCCTTCTTAATAGGTTACTGTCCGACCTGTTTTGACCTCTATCTATCTCCGAAATAGCAGTTCAACATTGATGACACAAAGTACTAACAGTGTTTTCATGGTTATAAGGTATCTTAAGGAATGGTTCTTAAATATTAACACTTTTGGTAATATTAAAGGTTTAAAATTTTAAAACATAAAAATATGTCCAAAAACATGTTGAAACATAATATGGGTAATATATGATGATTTTGGATGAATTATATAGGAAAAAACAAACTTAGCTTTTTTTCAAGACTTATAAAAATTTCATGTTATTTTATTGGTTTATGGCTCAGGATAAATGCACATGTTATACTAAGGCCATCAACTCCAGTTAGTTTTCGAAGGAAAAATATATTCAGAGTATCACAAAATGTAAGCATCACATATAGGTCACTCTTTTGATAAAAATTTTACATGAGCATTCAAATTTCATTGATGTTCCTAAAATAAAATGAATAAATAATATTTATAATGATATATAATAAACAATCAGGAAAGAGATAGAAATGCACCAAGGGGCGAATACAAATTATAATCACCCTTGTCCATACCTGAAACTTAATTTTAGAGCTATTTATTGGCAATACTGTAGTAGATAATGAATTATGCTCATGGAATTTTGAATTCATGCCAAAAGTTCCCTCAGCACTTAAATGCATACTTGGGGATGTGAAAATCTTGAGAATATTCAAATTCAATCATGGTATCCTATTAAACATTTAAAATGTGCAGTATTAAGACAGCCCTGAACGACATTCATACCTTGAAGAAGAGCTCCAGGAAAGGTGGGAGTACGAGGCAGGTCAAGGCCACCTGTATTCATTAAGTCAACTGATGAAAGTGACGGTGATACACCTCGATGGTGGGACGGGAGGTCATCGTGATACTCCATTGGTTCCCTTTTTGGAGGAGGAGGTAGATTAGGAGTGTCCATTGCACTTGTGTTGCCCTCACCGCCGTCCCCATTATGTTCCGACTCTTCTTCCGAGCTGCTTTCCTCTCCACTTGAAGCTCCTCCCTGCAATGCATGACAATACCAAGTAATGAAATATGGGAGAAACTGAACAAAAACCATAACTATATAACTTGGGTAACATACTCATTCCAAAAGTCCACGTGATTCATGACCTTGGGGCTATACTAGACTCCTCATTGAGCCCTCATATTAACAATATTTATAGCAAGAGGTATGAAAACGTTAGGCTTCATTATAAGAAATACTAGAAAATTCCATGACACAAATGCTCTGAAAATCTTTATTGCTCTTTGGAAAGAAGCCGTTTGGAGTTTGCCTCTACTGCCTAGTCTCCTGGATGTAAAAGCACACATTGTCAGACTAGAAAGGATGCAGCACAAATTTTTATGTCGAATTGTCTAGAAGCTACATATTCCCATAGAATAAATCAACCAATTATATCATGAATCTTCTAGACTTAACCTCACAGGAAAATAGGTGGGAAAGAAGGGACTGTAACACATAAGACCAGAAATAGACTGCCCTGAGTTACTAAAACAAATTTTTTACTGTCCTCCATATAACACGCCAAAACAATAATTTCTTCCAAAACCTTGTAGAACTAATTAAGCAGCCAATTATTCTCCCCTAATTAGAATGATGGATATTGGTAATAAGTATAAAGACATTGACTTTTTCATCTGTTCTACTTAAGGTGTAAAATGACTAATAAGGGACTTCATTTTTATGACACATTATTATTAGTATTAATATACATATATCATTTATATTGATTGCATCTCATTGTTATTTCTCATTGTATACTGTAATCTCTGTATAAAATTATACGCTACATTAAAAGAATGGTACATGAGCATGCTACTGCTCATATATTTAATGAAATAAAAATTAAGACAATAGCTGTCTGGTTTATTCTCCTGTGTGGCACCAAGGCTTGGCACCTCTACAAGTACTGTGTGAACTGGCATTGTGTGGCAAATTGCTGACGAACCCAAATAAATTTCAGTAAAATCCCTCTTTTACATCATTGTGAGGGACAGAATAAGGCCGTGTTCCAATTTGCATACTTGTGCACTTCGTGCACTAGCTGACGTCATATTCCGGAAGTGACGAAGGTGAAGTATCGTTCCAATTCCGCTAGGGGCTAGGGTACAAATTGTGGAAGGGAAGTAGGGTTCAAAGTGTTCGAGAAAGCTTACTTTGTGCACTTTGGAAGCAGCCGTGTCCTTCAACCCAGTGGTGAAAAGGCAATGGAAGACTGACTCCCAAAAAGCAGAGGCAGAGTTGATATGTAAGTATGCCTTTGAGAAACTATTGAAGTTAAATACTTAGTTGGTAAATTTGTGTATTGTTAGTACTTATTTATTTGATATTTAAATACCCTAGATATAATAAACATTTAAGAAAAACCTTTCATTATCAATCCGAAGTAGCCAGTTTGTTTTCGGGAAATAAACGTTTCTGTTGAACGTAGTGTATAACTTAATAACTCATTTATATTTGTAAATAATAAATACATTTAGGACATTTTCATAAATCACATGGAATGAATTATTTTAATAACAAACATACTGTTAAATGAGAAACACCATTCTATCTGCACGAAATTCTTAATCTCTAAATACATGTAAAACCAGAGTTTTGCTGAAAAAATATCGGTTGGAGGAATTGAGTAACTTACTGTTGTTTGCCTTGTTGAGGTTTTAATTAACATTCCGTACTATTTGCACTCTTGTGTGAGAGTTCACATTACTTAAAACCTTTATGATTGACTCAGAAATGATTGTCATTGTAGGATGTGCTGATCTCAGAGAAATTAAGTAATATAATGCCTTATTTGATTTTTGTGATTTTATTTTAATTGGCTTCATCACTGATGAGCGAACGAGTGATTCAAATCATAATAATTATAATTAATTTACAAGTAGTGGGTAATAACTGGATGATTTATTACCCATCAAAAAATATTGATTGTTGTGATTTATCTGAGTAATTGATTGTTTCAAATGATAATTCAGTATTTGTGATGTTTAAAACATTATTAACACAGTGTCATTTCTTGTAGGGACTGATGATTATCATTTATAAATGTGAGAGAAGAGCAGCCACCTATTTACAGGGAAAAGAGGAACTACATATGCGGAAGTGCCCACTTCCTGCATTGTTTTCACTCTTTTGTCACATTTCATGATGAGAAGCCATGGAAAGGTGTTTTTTTCTAATGGCTACCATTTTTATTTTGAAAAATATTTGAGATGCTTTGGTTCTTGGGAAGGGAGGAAGAGAGAAGGGAGATAATTTAGTGTCCAGGTACAAGGTAATCATGGCTTTCCTTATATGATTCCAGTTGTGCTCAGTTTGTATAATTCCACAGACATTGTTTGTATTCCATAAATTTGTTTAGTGCACTCCAGTATTTAGATCAACTCAGTGGGGTTGCTACAGAAAAAAACAATCAATAGAGATGATAACTTTATTTAGAAAATTATTTGAAATGTTATGATATTTTTGCTAGATCTTTAGTGGTTTAGGTTTCTTCGCAATCATGAGTGCGAAATTCAAAACTTATAAGTGGTTTATCGTTCCGTTGTGTGAGAACACTTGGATGTACACTCCCGATAAGGTTTTCGTGCATGTTCCAATGGAGCCAAAATGAAGAGAAGCTTGGATGAAAGCCGTTCGTCGAGATGATCGCCAGGGAAAATCAGCAATAATATTGAGTGTTACATTTATGAAGATCATTTCAATGTATGTGAGACTATTTTTTCTTAATTATCCATTATCCAAACTAGTCCAAACAATTAGGAACAAACTGGAAAATTGCTGTGACCCTGTAGGTGTGCAAGGCCGAGATTGTTTTGGTTCATTGTCACATGATGTTCTGCCTTCTTTAAACTGTTGCATCCATGAATGCACTTTTGACACATCCATGACACCATCACCACATGTCTCCTTCAACTGGCGATGAATTTCAATCGGGGTCACACCACGAATTATTACACGCTGGTCATGTAACAAAGATGTCACCATTTTAAGTATCGAAAACAGTTCTCATTCTCACGGCTACCGCTAGAGATTCTGTCTGTTGTACAGTGCTGCCATCTCAGTCACGCATTGACAAAGAGTGCCCACTCATTTTAAAACAAACCGCATGTTTCTGTTTCCAGTCCGGAGAAAAAAACTGGAAGCCTTACAACTTTAATGCACCTTGTATGCCATTCACCATCTTTGTTTTCAATGCTGCATTAATTGTGTAAAAAATGAAGTATAATGGAAAAAGTATATTGTGAGAATACTGAGGACACGAGAGATCCTATGGACATTGTGAAACTCTAGTCTGGTTTAACATAAATGTTTCATTTATCTGCACCCTCCACAAATGACACAATTAAAGCATCAATTGCTTATGACAGACCCAATCACACATTACTCTAGCTATTTTCTATGTGAAATGGCAAAGAGGACTCTGTGACAAAATCTCAGATTATACGAGGGTGGCCTGAAAAGATTCTGACCCAACAAAGATACAAGACATTTTTTCTGAAATTTTTTTTTTATTTTTCAACATAGTCTCCTTGTAGCTCTACACACTTCTCCCAGCATGCTCCCATCTCTGTAACCCGTCCAAAAAGTACTCTGCGGTTTTCTCTCCAAAATAAATGTTCACGAAGGTGATTGCCTCTTCATTTGACAAAAATCTCTGTCCTCCGAGTGCAATTTTTAGACGAGGGAACAAAAAAAAGTCGCTTGGGGCTAGATCTGGTGAGTAAGGTGGATGGTCAAGCAGTTCAAACCGTAATTCGTGGATTTTTGCCATGGCAACCGCTGTGGTGTGAGACGGTGGGTTGTCTTGGTGAGACAGGATTTTTTTTCTGCAATGTGTCTGTTTTTCCGCAAGTTCTGCCTTCAGCTTATCAAGTAATGATGCTTAGTATGCTCCTGTAATGGTTTTTCCTTTTAATCGATTAAAATAACTCCATGAATATCCCAATAAACAGTCGCCATCACTTTCGCAGCAGAGAAAAGACTTTTTGGTTTTTTTGGAGCTGTTTCCCCCTGTGCAGTCCACTGTTTGGACTGTATTTTTGTTTCGGGCATACAATGGTGTATCCAAGTTTCATCTACAGTAATTAATCGGTGACAAAACTCGGATTTATTGAACCTAAACTGCGCCAACAGAGCATTGGAAATGTTCATTCGAACACATTTTTGGTCTAACAAGAGCAAACCCAGCACCCAATGTGCACACAGCTTTCTCATGCCTAAATGTTGATTTAATATGTGACAAACACATTCTTTTGACATCTTCATAACCTCTGCTATCTCTCTCACTTTGATTCGGTGGTCGTCTAGCACCATTTGTTGAACTTTGTCGATGTTTTCGTCGGTAGTTGCAGTTTTTGGACGTCTTGATTGAAACATGAGTGATGTGTATGGTTTTATATTTCCTATAATATTATGTCAGTGATTTAAGTATCTCATTACAAAGGGATACTTCTGTTGCTGTTACATTGCACATGCATTTATTACATATATCCTTGTTGTTGCTTGTAGCTCTACCGTGAAGCAGACCTGCACGAGGAGAAGGACCGAATATCCAGAGCCCTGGGGGCCATCAAGGATGAAAGCCTCCTGAAGCGAGTTCTTGAGTTTGCTATGTCGGTGAGTTGAAGTTTAACAGCAAATCACTTGAAGCAACGAGAAACAATGGGAAACAGAAGTATAGTCGTGTTCTAAGACATGATTTGAAAATTTTAAATTTGAAGAACAACAGACTTGGGTGACCATACACACTCTTGTGGGAATTTTGAGAGATTAATATGAACAGCATTGCATTGATCTAATTTTTAAAGTAAAACAATCATTTAAATTCTTCTGTTGCCTTAACACGACAAAGACTTGAAAAATGAATATGGTAAATGAGTAATTTAGGACATTTTGACTTAGGTATCCTTAGCAAGATCACCTAAATGTCATTCTTTTACGAGCCTACAGCTTTCGTCTTGCTCTTATTTTCTACAATACATTTTTTAAGACCCATGTTCTATACACTTGTTTGTTATTAAATAAAAAATTAGATGAAACAGTCACAAAACCATAAATTAAGCATAAAATCGCATGAAAAGTTTTCACTAGACTTTCCGATGACAAAACAATCAACAGCACTAAAGGATGCACTAGAGCATATGTGCAAATTATAGCATAGATTGGGTTTAGTTCAAATAAATAAGACAAAATGACAAAAGAATATGTGAATTGTCACAACTTCTTGACTGTATCATGCTGGAATTTAATGACTTTCCTTCCTGAGGAAAGAAGAAATGGTTTCAGGCATGACTTTATAGAGCTGCTTAATGACTACAAGCAACAAATCACTTTGTAATTCTACATAAATAATTTTAATAAAGACCCAGGTTTCAACACGTAGCGTCATCATCTGGTCACCTGATGATGATGCTACACGTCGAAACCTGGGTTGTTATTGAAATTATAAGTGTTTTGTTTCTTGGATTCCTGAGGAAACTGTATTGTGTAATATTTCCCATCAATAGTTTGTTGGTTTCTCTTAGTCAGAGCACATTCACCAGGTGGGGGGTTGGAATGATAAATACAAGTGATTTTCCAAATATTACCCAAATGGCTTAATTCCCTTTTCAATATTAAATAGTTTAGAGACGTTTAACATCAATTAACAGGTATATGTAGACAAATGTGCTGATGAGTAAGCAATTATTAAACACAAAATTGTTTTCAAACCAACCCCACTTTACCATACCCACAAACAACAACATTTAAGGTGCGGTCTGTTTCTCGCTCCAAGTGCTTCGAAGCGCCACCGCTCCTAAGGCCGGTCCGTTTCATTTCTTCGTTTTGAAGTGCTTCAAGCACGATTTTGAAACAGACCAGTTCGGATATGGGGCGGGAGTGGTTGCTAGGGGACTTGTTTATAAATAAATATATCCATCAATTTAATTGTGAATACTAAACATTTAAGGCGCAATTGTAATCTTCTGTACTCAGTAATAAATTGAAATCCTCATTGAGCCAATCTGAATGGACTATAACTTCCATAATATTTTATATAATGGTAAATTCTTGGACCGCAGAAGTCGGATACACGTTGCAAACCATTGGTTAAAGTTTGTTTATATGTCGTACCTACGCTTAGCAAAGAAAATTGGTGCTAATTCTCGAATGATAGATTGCATCTGCTCTAAATGCTCCAGCTTTGGAGGTAAAGCGTTTGGAGTGAGTTTTATGCTCGATCAGGGGCCCCACAGTTGAAGCCTCGGAGCACTTTGAAGCGTGAATCGGACCATCTGTAAGCACTCTGGAGTGCTTGGAGCGAGAAACGGACCGCACCTTTAGATTTCAAATTGTTCCAGTTCTGTGCCATTTAAAATCCAAGGTATCACCGTAATAGTTTATTTGTTCATCTTTCCTCCTGCTTTATTTTCACATATTCTACTTGCATTTTCTTATGACATGAGGGTGGATGGATTAACAATGTATTTATTAATTTCTTTCAGAATGAAGTGAGGTCACAGGACACCGTTTTCGTGATAATTTCTGTTGCGATGACAAAGGTTGGTCGTGAACTTGCTTGGAGTTTCCTCAGAGACAATTGGCAGGTTCTCCTGGAACGTTATGAGGTTTGTTTTGGATCCTTCATTCAATATATTGACAAGTATATTTGTGCCCATATTTTTATATCTTATCACACTCCGTCAAATGAATATCTTCTCTGATACCATTGGTAGAAATTCACCAAGTGCTTTCAAGCCTAAGTTAATGCATAACATCCTTAACTATAAAACTTCATGTATATATTCTATTTGTCTATATTCTATATTTGTCTCTGCTTTCACTTCCCTCAGTATTGAGATGCACCTGCACAACAAGCATTCTCAATGTATGTACACACTAATCTGACAGATTGGTGACTGCACTTGTACCAAAATACCTGAATTTATCCACAAATGAACACTATTAATTTATTTATTTTGCCAAATATTAAAAAATCGCACAGCACACAGTCTCGGTCAGATTTTTGTGGAAGTCCCTCATGCAGGAGGTAAAAGAATTAACTCTGCTGTTTCCACATGAATATTTATTTAGAGCAACCATGGTTACGTAGCAATGCTATGGCATCAGGTGGTGTGTAGACCTGATGATGTAGCTCTGCTGCTTAAACCATGGTGGTTCTAAATAAAGACGTGAAATCAGCGGAATTAGTTCTTTTATCCCTTGGAATTTGAGACCAGTGAATCGCTATCTTTGTAAGCAAAGGCCGTTTTTGAGTGACCAATGAATTGCTGGCTTTGTAAGCCAGTGGACTAATGACCTGCAATTCTTCCATCGTCCCATCCTTTTTTGCATGTGCTATTTCGATGTATCCCCTCTCCAGCTCCTCACTTCCCCCTTCCCCGCTCGCTCATCCTTACGTTAAGTGTGTGCTCCCATCCTTGGCACCTGTGCACGTCTCCTGTATTCTTACCTGCAACCTCGGACGAATGTCTCTTCAGTGTGCCGACATCACTCTTGTTCTGAAATTTTTCGTGTGCTCCACGTTTTATCTTTCAGGGTGGGTTCCTCATAGCGAGGTTGGTCAAGTCAACCACTGAGAATTTTGCTAGCGAAGAAAAGGCACTCGAGCTGGAGGCTTTCTTCCGGGAGCACCCTTCTCCAGGCACGGAGCGCACGGTTCAGCAGAGCGTGGAGACGATTCGGTTGAATGCCATGTGGCTGGAACGGGACAGGGAGGGCATCCGCACCTTCCTCTCGTCAAATGCATAGGCCCAAGTGGGGCACTTTGCACGGTGATCGAGATGGAATGGGCATACGGACTGGGAGAGAGAGGGTTAAGGTGGAGAGAGAGAGAGAGAGCGAGAGGGGGGGTGTGGTAGGGCTGCTACGGTTGCCCACTGCCACAGGCACATGCCATGGGATGAGAGAATGGTCAGGTCATAGGGAATGAATGCTTGTATTGTTTTTTTGTTCAAGTCAGGATCATTCATCTTTCCCTTGTTGATTACAAAGGAGGAGGATGTAGAGAGGTCCTGGCCATTTTAATTAACGTTTCGAGCAGCTTGCTTGAAGCAGTAAAAGTGGGTTTCAGTGATGAGGGTTGAGAAGTGAAGACAGTGAATCCTGTTGCATTCACTCGGTAGAGGGAAAGAGCTCTAGGAGAGAAGAAATGCATGCATGTTGAAGTCTGGTGGAATAAAGGTTTAATCATTTCAGTCACAACTGGGTTGCTCTGAGGTGAATTCATGATACATATTTTGGGTTTATTTTATTTAGTGCTAGAACCTTGGGCAACAAAAGACGAACTAGAATGCCATAGTGCCCATCAATGTCCCAGTTCACATGGGCATTGTTAAAAAGAATTTTAAGAAAATCATATCGATGTTAATTTGAATTTCATGCCAAAAAGTTTTGAGGAAAAACTTGCAAACATAGTTGGGTTCAGTTGACTGCTTGGCAGTATGGTGCTTTAAATATTTCTGTTTTCAGCAGTCAGGTTCCCCCTTAGTGTTGTGGTGAACAGTAAGACCTACCCTCCCCCCACGTGAGAGAGAGTCTGATTTGCCTCAATTATTGTATTATTTAATAGAACTGAAGTAAAGACCAATATCAAGTGAGGGTTTGTAACAAGAGTTTCCATGTAAACTTAAAATGTATATGTATATGATATTGGTACTATTTGCAGGAGGAATATGCAGTTGTGAGAATTTTTAACTCTTGATGGTGGAAAATGATGTGATATCAGCAGTGTTGGCCCAGTGTACAAGTTAAGAACTGATCCCTGCATCCTCTTGCATTTCACCCGTAAAACTTGTTGTATCCTAGGCTAGTAATGACTGTATAGGCACAAATGCCCTTCTGTGGTATTTAGAATATACCCCGTTGTGGGACTGGATTCACCCGTGTGAATTGTTGGGAGGTCAAAAAAAAGGGACTGTTCTCTCTCTCATCTCTGACTGAGGACATCAGAGATTATACCGACAGAGGAAGGGCTGGTGAGATGGAAGGGAGGAAGGATGTAATGTGTACGAGTTCCATTGTGTGGTATTGGTATACATTTACCTTATCAACTCCCAACACTGTGGGGAGTCATATTTTGCCACCACAAGTAATTTCCAGTGCCACATAAAAAAGTAAATGAAAAAGGTTGGAGAGACAAAAAATGTGATATATTGACAGAAACTTCACTAAAAAAATTTGCAAATTATTTTAGCATTTTTGTGTGGGCTTGTGTCAATTTATTTTGGTGCATAGTTAACATGTAATGAAAGCCAATGAGGTCAACGATTGTGATGGCCCATTGAGCTGGGACTAAACATGCAATTTAAATAACTCACCAGCTGTCACACAAATATGGAACCTGTGATGACCTTAACACCCATGATGCCAAAGTTGTGAGATTGCACAGTGTCGTAACACGCAAAGGAAAGTTGGTTTGCTGGTGAACCAGCCTGCACTCCCCTTGTTGACTGTGAGTCCTCCTGTCAACAATACCAGCGGAACATTCTTAGAGATTAGCACTCTCCTCTCATTCACCCAGTTGACCAAGGATGTTAGACATCACCAGAATTTTGTACTCGGAGGCTCTTTGCTGGATATCCACATGTGAGGAGGAAGCTGGAAAAGCCTCGCTAATGGGGGGTGAGGGAGTAATCATGAATTTTGACCTCCCCCCCCACACACACAAATGGCAAAATGGTCTCACATGTTTCACTTTCAGTGGTCAAAAGAAAGTTACTTTAAGGAGTTAATGGATTCATTCACAGTTAAAAAAACTGTAATTATTTAATGCTTGTGAAGAAAGCAAAAAAGAAATGTATCCCAGTGCCTATTATTGATGTGACGAGCAAAGTGATTGTTCAATGATGTAATTATGTTCAATTTTTATTAATGTGAATGTATGGCTACCTAAAGCAAGCAATTGATTTATGGATTCCGACATGAATTCCCAAAACGGGTGGTGTTGTAAGTTATTGAGTCAGTGATTTGCACACAACTTGAGTACAATGTTAAATGGCGGCAGAAATGCATATACATATTCTACTCAACCTCAAAGTAGCCTGTAATGACTCCTTATACATACATATAAATTATTATATTCACAAATTCTTCCAGCCTCAGAAGAATAAAAGGACCCATTGGTACCAAAATTTTTATGTAATTCTTTGTAAAGGTAACGTTCATATAAACCCTTGGTGGAATTAACGGATATTGCTTGGGTCCAGTCTTGCATGTTTACCTTGAATGGGAAGCCTGAATGCTTCTTCCCCCCTCAGGGAACAGACATACGAGAGAGAGATTCCATTATCTGACAAGTGACCAAGACGTATGAGAATAACTACAGAGAGAACACCTGAATATAGCTGTCTTACTTACTTCCATGCCATTTATGCTATTATTTTTGTTTGCTCACTTCTATTTACTTTTGAATATTATTGAAAGCCAAAAGCCTTGTTTCCCTCATCCACATACATATTTCATAGGTACCTCCCTCCAATGTGGTAGAGGAAAAATTTGAGCTGACAGTAAAAATTGAAAAGTAAAAGCTCATGATTTGATCTTTTTCTGTAAGGATGGAATGTTGATGTTGTGAATATGGAAATTTAGTTTTGTGAAAATCAATTTTGGGTGTTGATTGCCATCTCACAACCTTTGAAAATGTTGTGAGATGAAAATATGTACTGATTTAGTAAGCCCTTTTCAACAGGTGGATTAGTTCATTAATTGGAGGTATAGAAACAATGGCCAGAAGCACAATAACATTGTATAGCACAGGAACTTTGTTGATGAAAACCCTAATTTATTTAGTTTTTCTATTTTTCCATAATTAATATTACAGCATCTTTCGTGGGATGGAATGTAATGGAATTATTTACCAGGTCCTCTTTAATGCATTCCTTTCTAAATGATATACGATGTTAATGGGGTTTAGAAAATTCCCATGAATGATGGGAAATTACTGGTTATGACACTTCATTGGTCTGAACCTGATGTGGTACTTTATACTTATTATTCTGCGATATCATGTGTTAACACTGCTATATTACTTTCTGAATTATCAAAATATTAAGGGACCAAGGAATTCGCCAATTTTGAAAGTTTCACTATACAAAAATAAAAAGTATTACATATTAGAAATAATCTAGGAAAACATTGTAGATGAAAATTTACAATTTAGTTTTTTTAAATCTGTTTTCCTGAAATGTATCATGGGCAAATAATTCATATTATAATTGTAATTTATATCAATTGCAATAATTCATATAAATGTCAGAAGAGCATCCTAGATCTAATCTTTGCCAGGCCTCATTCATCTTGGGCTTAAAGCATAATGATTAATTAGGCAATGTAGTAAATTATATATTTTTTGGAAATTGTTTGCATGAAGTGTGGCTAATGGTAATAATTGCTGTTTGGCAAGCCTTCACAGCAACTTCATATATTAACTGTGTGTGAAAAATATAGAGCAGTAATAATAATAATAAGTCTTTATTGGGGCGAGATTGAGACTAGGTAGTCCCTTCTTCCACCTAACCCCTTGTCACAAATATAATGT
>WURS02435793.1:0-15386 GCA_011762765.2 Rhinocypha anisoptera | reverse complement strand
TGTGTAATTTCAAGGGGGTTTAGTGCCACTGACCAGGGTTTCCTTTTTTCCCCCAGTGTTAAATGAGACTGGAACAAGGGCTCCTTAAGCCTGTATTTATTGGGGGGATTAAACTACTGTCAAATTCCTGAAAATCAACAAAATCTGTGAAATCATATTGACTCAGATCCAGATTCCCATTACAATAATCTTATTAGGTGTCCCTCAGTCTAGCATAAAGCTGAACTGATCTTTGCCCATACATTCATTTTCCCTAGTCTCCCATGTTTTATTATATTTATAGATACGATAGTCACACTTCAGATTACAGTTATCATAATAAATTTCTCACAAGCTGTACATGTGTCCTTATCAGGAATGGAATTAAGCCAGAATTTTGTTCTTTTTTAAACATGTTTGGTTAGAATTTAGAGATTAAATTTCTTGGTTATAATCTTTCACCATGTACTCTTTCCATTGATCTTGGTTCTCATCTGATGTCATGAGTTTTTGCAATTATTATTTTATAATAAGTACCTATATTTTATTTCTCATGCCTCACAGTTCCATTTATTTAATTTTATTAAATAAAAGTTCCAGGGCAAGCCCAATAAGAACAAATAAAACTGAGCAAGAAAAATCACTGCTCAGACAAGCATAGACAGATACAAGCACAGAAAAATCACAAGAAGTTAAGGGAAAAAAATACAACCCATGCCAAATTTAAAAATTCAGATCTTATATTGAACCTTCTTGCTTTCAAAGTAAATATTCATATAGTTCATTTTTTTCATTTATTTTTTGAGGTTAAATTCAATGGTTTGAAAAGGGAGTTCCAGAATTTAATGGATGTGATTTGGAAATAATTTTTGTATGTAGTATTATGGTAACTCAGGAGGTAGAAGACGTCTGCATTCGAACAAGTGCAATGGATCTGGTTTAAGGGTTTCTTGTGAAGCATGTCTATTGGATAACGAAGACTTTTACTTTCAAATATTTTACACACAGTACATTTTGTATAGGAAAACACCCAGAAATATTCTTTGATTTTGTATGTTTAACCATTTTAATTTCTTCAGTTATGAGAGACATGTTCATCCTTGCTTAGGTTGTATATAAATCTGATAAAAGAGTTAAGATTATATTGAAGCTTACTGTAAATCTAGCCACACTAGGGAAAAGTAGTCAATCACTGGGAATACCAAAGTGGATATTACTATTATTCTGACTCTTTAGTTAGGAAATTCCTTTATATCTTAAAGTTGATATAATATTCTCAAAGTTTTTCTCAAGGTAAAATCAATATGGTAGTTCCAAGACAATGTTGGGATGAGATATATTCCTAGATTATTGATATTTATAGAGTATGGTATTTGGCTATTACTAACCCTGAATTTTGGAATATGGTCTAGATATATGTTTTTAATGACTCCACAGCTACAAAAAATCATTATATGTACTTCAAAAATCATTTAAACTTATTTGAATTAAGATCTAAGAAGTTTCTTAAAGACTAGTCATTGACCACCTCAAGACCAGTATTGGTTTCTGCAATATGCATTTATATTTAGTTCTCTGGGTACACAATGTAGATAAATTTGAAAATATTACTCATCAATATCACAATTAGAGCTAATGAGCATTTGAGTTGGTCATTAGAATTAAGGTGAAATAAATATTTAGTTATCCAGTAATAACATTGGAAGAAAGAGGATTAAGAATGTGGTAATATCCAGTTTATATAATTCTTGCCACATGTCATTTGAATCTGAAGGACAGGAGAGTGACTCAGCAAAATTTTGCAGTTTGGAATTTATGATTAATATTTCGACTTCATTTCTTAATTTCTTAAAAACGTGGAAGAAAAGCGCTCCTTATATGAACAAAATATCATTGAAATTTATTTTTCTCATGAATATTGCTTCTATTCCCTTAGAGTATATCATTTCTTTGGAATCGTTTTGTGGGCAGGAGCATGATATTTAAAACAATAATATCTTAATTAAACTGGCTAAGTTTTATGTCAATGTGTGCAGTGGAGAATATTACACTCCAGTCCATGGAAATTAAGTCAAAATTCCTTTGCCATTTTCTACAAATAAACTTAAAAAGAGCAAAAGAGAAGGGCAAATCTCATTTATATTTCTGTATTCCAGAAATATTTCCTTCAACTCCAACTGATGGACCTAGAAAGAAATATTAGTGTGTAGAACATGTAAAAATAATTGTCTTAAGCAGAGTGTTAAAACTGAAGAAGGAACAGAAAAAATGGAGAACCCTTTGGCATCAATGAGGTCATACAAAGATAATTGGCATTTATGATGGTTTAAATCCTTTATAGATTCCTGGATACATTGTGACCTGTTACTTTAACAAAATGCTTTAATTTATTGTAATTTTATTTGTTAACACCATTACAGTAGAAACAAATAGTATTCATAAATAAATAATGTTAGTGATGCAAGTCACAAACAATATAAATATCACAACCACAATATAAACTTTGTCTCAATAGATGAAAGTAGAATTCACCTAGACCTAAGTCTTACCATAATTTCTTCTAAGCTCCACACATGGAAGTATTGTGATCTCATAAATATTAATTTTTTTTATTTGATAACAGATTTCACAGAAGTTATTTATAGTTACACATTTTTTCTCACCTTTCTCCTCCCTCTGGAAGCAACCCCTAACAGCCCCACCACACCTCCAAGTAGCAATCTGGATCATATAAATAAGTGCCATGTCATATGTTACAAAGTAGAGGATGTCTCCTTTCTTGAACCCCAAGCGGGAGAGAGCACTAGCAATTTTCCTTGTAATTGGTTCAATCTCACAGTACTTGTATCGAGTCCCCTTTATGACATCCACCTTTGGAGAATAAAGTAATTAATGTGAGAACAATTACACAAATATTTGGAACTATCAGAGCATTGTGATTAATATATATCTTGGTAACACTAAGTAAAGGTTGTGACAACAAAAACTGTGCTGTTACCCACATAGAGTTATTCTCAAATTTAACTATTATCCTGAATCAGTAATGGAAATTATTTTAAATTATTATTTTTAAAAAATATATATTTGCCTTTTTCCTGCAGTAACCTACAAATAGCATCATTGAGATCTCAGTTACGGACTACTCAAGAAAGAATATCACTCACACTTAAAAAATAATTTATGATAGGATCTTAGAACTTAAGGCCATTCATAGCATGTGATATTATATTTCAGGTCACTCTGACTCTCTTAAAGCTGAACTGATATTCACCTATATGTTCATTTCCCCTTTTCACTAATCTTTTACAGATGATCTTAGGACTATATTTTCCATGTGGAATCAAACTATTAGTCCTATAAAGAACACATTTTTCTGATTTAAATTTACTTGCTACTGTAAATAAAAATTATCAAACAAAATTTTCTTGTCAAATTATTGATCATTTGATAGCAATGATACTGATAGGATATAATGATATTGATAGCAATGCTAATGTGGTATAAAAATAATGTTTAATACTAAATGAAAAGACCAAATAACCAAAGATGAAGTAACCTGATGAGCTGAGAGAAAGAAAAGTTCGTGGACTACTTACAAAAAGAATAGAAGATCTAAGAGGGAACATGCTGAGGGATGACAATATACTAAGGGTGAATTAAAAGGGACCTTAGGATACAGCATTAACTGTAAATTAATGACTAAAAGCAATCAAGTTTTTGGTAATTCGTTTTAGTCATGATAAACATAACTAGGCTGATTTTCATTGTAAAACCATCCAGTTCATAAGGTGAAGATATGTTGTGAATGTATAATTCATTTTTAATTATGATGTTTGAAATAATTTAAAATTTTATTCCCTTCAAAATATGTCATTTATAATGGCATATAATAATAACTGTATGATATATAAGTTTTCTGTGCATTTTCTTATACATTGCTTAAATTTTTCAATAAACTTTTTATATACATTTAAAATTGATGCCAATCTTTAACTGAAATAACCTCAAAAAAAATTCATACAAATAGGGCATTGAAGAAGAAAATATAAAGTAGAAAAGTTGACAAAAATTTGAAGGCTATAGAATGAAGAAAATTCAAATAGTAATGGACAATATGTAAGCACAGTTAAAAATAATAATAATAATAATTGTATTTGTTTCATAGGGTATCTAACATATGGGAGGAGTTGATCTCCATGACAATGCTGTTGCAAACTGCAGAGTAAGAACAAGGGGAAAAAAATGGTGGTGGCCTTTATTCATAAATTCCCTGGATATGACAGCTGTCAATGCCAGGAAATTTTTCCAAAAGATCACCGGCCAGAAGACTTCACAATTGGATTTCAATAGCAGCATAATACTATCATTGCTTCAAACTGCAGATCTAGAAGAAATCATTCCTAAACAAGTGAGCAGCAGCAATGACGAAGAGCAAGATCGTGATTTGGCGAGAAAAGCAGAATTGGGTAGCCCACCAAAAGGTTTTCCTACAAATAATGTTAGAATAGATGCAGTAGGACATATTATCACACGATCTCAAAAAACAGCCAAAGGAGGTGTAGGCTTTGCATATCACAAACTGTATTCTTGTGTTTGAAATGCAATGTTGCTCTGTATTCAACTTGTTTCAAAATGTTCAATGAGAAAATATGAAAGGCTATTTTAAAGACAAAAACAATGAATTTCAAATGTTTATATCACTTTTCATTATTATTTCTATAATTTTAATTGTGACATACACCTAAAAAATGTTTATTTCTTGATCCTGAACTGTAAATCTATTGTTGGCTTTAGTAACCCCATTTTGCCCAACCTTGATTAAATGAAACATTTTATTATTAATTAATAACTGTACTTAGCAGCCAAAATAAACCATATTCTGTTAATTTACACCCAAATGAAAAGGTTCACATGAAAAAATATAGAAAATATAATTTTTTATGCCTTGGGCAAATATGGGTTAATTATAAAATCTCTTCTGTCATCCACTTTTCCCTTGGTATCTATTTCCTTCTTCCAAGAATTTCTTTTGTAGCACCAATTATTCTGGCAATAACTTCATTTCAGCCCCTTTGTATATTATTTCTGCCAAATTATCTTTCCCTTAAAAATTCTTTAATATTAATAATTCCTTAAGATTTACAAGATTTAATTCCTTAAGATTTACAAGATTTAATTCCTTTCAGATTTCTCTTTCTTTGATAATTTTTGCACTTTACCATAGCTTGTTTATAGTCAATGTTCACATTATCAGCAAGGTAACTATGGCTGGATTGTAATTGGTTTTTAAGAAGTTTAAAATTTAATTTATAGCTTATTCTATCTGGTTCTTCTCACATAAACCTCCTTCTATTTGATACATTAAAAAGTTATTTAACACTATCATTTTATTTTTTTAATACAACTCCTTAATTTGTCTCCTTTTCTATTTCTTTCACCCAATCAAAAATTTTCAACAATCTTATTTCCTTTGTATTTACTACCCACTACATTAAAATCACCTATTATAATTACTTACATCTTTGTCTTTTTTCAAAGTTCTACTATGTTGTCATAAAGCTACATCCCATTTATAAAGCTATACTCCATTATAAAAAGGTGCAGTTGGAAGTATGTTATATGTTATGTTATAAAATATATTAACATTAGGCTAGGGCAGTAAAAACCCTTGAAATATATTGAACAGCAGACTCGTGTCAGGCAAATTACATGATGAAGTCTAATTAAAGCCAGCTGACCCTGGAAGGTTGAGGAGTAATCACCCCTGATTAGACGGATTATCTATCCTGATATATAGGCCAGAGTGTTACAGAGAGGCTCAGCAGGGTGGAAGATTTTGTAAAATATGAAAAATGAAAGAAAACAAAATAGTGAATATGGAATTTTAGTTGCTCAATTTTTCTTGCAGCAGATAGGGATAAAAATCGATAAAAATATTTGGTTTTACATTCTGTTGATTTAATGAGAGCAGATTGTCAATCAATTAATGAAACTAATAACAAATATATAAAATATTTTCATATTTTAACAACAGCAGGTTCCAATGAACTTTTTTATTTCCGAGCTTGATAAACTAAAACTATTCATTTTTTTATCTAGCATACTTCACTGAAATATCTACGATCATATCTAATACATCAGCTTCAAAAATAATTTAAATATTTCAAATTGTGTGAAATGACTGAAACAGTTTTTCAAGGGCTCTTGTAAGTTTTGTCGATTTTCTGAGGCAATGACTAGTAAACAGGATAAGCATTCTTTACCCATTTTACTTCATTAGTGAGCTTTATTGACCTTTACATGCTAGTATTTGACGCTGTGTTGACTCTGCCTCGCCAGGGATGGTTTTTTAACTATGAATTTTCAGATTACCTACAATGTCTCTTGGTATTGTCTCATCCATGTTATTCAAATCATAACATCATCATTTATGTCTTCCTCGTCTGGCAATGAACCCACTTCCTGGGACAGAATCACAACATCTGTCGAGGATTCTCCGTCCCTTCATCATCATCATCAGTGGCCTCCATTTCATCTAAAACTGGCACGATTTCTTCCACTGTAGTGAATATCTTAGAGCAACTCATCTGCAGAAAATATCAATAAACTTAGGTTGGGAACCAGAAAGTTAATCTAATTCAAGTGAATATTTGAAATCAAATATTTACTAAAGATATTACAAATTCTTGCAAACACGTTGAAAAGGGATGGAGAAAAATAACTTTACTTACATTGTGAAGATACTCAGAAAACGAATTTTCAGAGGTCTTGATGTGCAGCACAGAGGAAACAAACTCCAGAAGCACTAATAGACATTAAATAATATAGCTCAATAAAAACCATGGTCAAATAATACAAAAATGGTTACAGACAAGGAGATGAACAGCAAAATGAGACCATAATCCAAGCGTGGCTGAAATCAAACTGACGCAGATTCGTCAGAAGTAACTCCTGTGGATGAGCTTAAAGAACAATGTAGCTGCGCTTCCGCCCAACATTTCAAAAACACAATATTGTTTTTAGAGCTCAACATTGATACTTTCTAAGTAATTTTATCATTGGAAAAGTTTCCCAGAATCATTTCAAAATGATCCTAGAATCTAGAAACAATTTCAAATAATAAACTCATATTAGAGAAGCGATATTTGAAAGAAATATAAAGATGTTTTGGAAAAAAAAGTTTTGAATTTCTTCCCATATAAAGTGCTTGAGAGAGCCATTTTGAAAAATCATTTTAAAAAATAACTACCATTTGAACCAAGAATGAAAGTTCATCACCTCTTGTAGGTACTCAGCAATCTATAAAAAATATTCCAATGCTTGAATAAAACTTTATTTATTAATTATTTACCTTCAAAATTAATATTGCATTTTCACAACATTGGAAATAAAGGTGAAAATGAGAAATGGTACAAGCATTGGAGAAAAGGATATGGAGAATTTTACAAAAAAACAAAAATCAAAATGATGAATCTTAGTACAGAAGAAAAAGAATGGAATAAAATGGTGGAAAAATATATTCAAATTGATATGATAAGATACAGGCAGGACATAGACTTCTTGAATATTGAAACACTTCTCTTTAAACTGTGAGAGTGATAATTTGCCTGAAATATAGAATGCATAGAGAGTTGTATAAAGGAAGAGAGAAAGAAAATGAACAAAAATTTATTAAAATGGGGGAGGATTAGGGGAGTGATGACTTATGCCATCTAATAACTAAAGATAAATTTGAACATGCAGTAGTTATGGATTATATTCTGGCTGAACTGTTCAAGATTTTATTGGAGAAAAAATTAATTTTTAATGATACTGAGTTTAGAATTGATATATTGTCAGGATATTGTTTTATTTTTTCTGTGCAATTATTTGCCTTGTAAACAGTGACTTACCTTGTAAAATTGAAGGTCAATAAATTATTACTATTATTATTATTTTATAAAAGGCTCAGTGATTGTCATACCAAAGAAAGGAAATTACATGATTTCAATTACTATTCAATAATTTTAGTGTTGCATACTTTTAAAATAGTGATCAATATAGTAAAAAATAGAATTAAAATAAATAGAGGACACTATGTCAGGGAGTATAATATGATTTCAAAAAAGGAAGAGGTACCAGAGAAGCAATATTGGGTTTACATGTAATAACGGAGACATATAAAAACCAATAGAACAATAGATCTGGTAGTCAAAAATTTAGAAAAGACCCTTGGTACTCTTCTGGAATTCCTATTCCAGACAATGAAAATAATGGGTATTGTTTGAAGAGATATGTATTTTCTACTGAAATTATGCAAAACCAAAAAATTACCATCAGCAAAAATGGAATTGAAAGAAAGTTGTAGAAGAGGAGTAACACAAGATTGTCGCCATCCAACATTCTGATTCATCATGTTAATTGAAGAGTGTAAAGAGACCAAGAAGGAAAAAGACAGGAATAAAAATAAAATGAATTAGAATATAGAACATTAGATTTGCTGATGATATTGCATTTGAGAAGAGAGCATAAAAACGTTGATGTTTATAAACATACATAATGCCATAAGACAATTCAATATAAAAATGAAAAATAAGGCTGCATAGACGATCATTAGATCACATAAAATGATTTTCCTGCTAGGGATGAATGGTTACAGAGGTCAATTGATCTTCTACAGATATAAATAAAATAATAGTAATGGTGAATCAAGCCCTCAAAAGTGGTAAGAAGTAGAAAGGCAGCAGATCTGCAGAAGTACTACAAATATAAGTTGGAAGGGGGAAAATTCATTGGGATTTTACAATGTAATTGAGAGGAATTTTCACTGGAATTTACTTTTCTGTATAATTCTCCTTTACAATTTGCAGATATTTTTTTGCTCAGTCATATGTCTCTTAGCGTAATTATTGAGTGATTTGCGATAATTTACGTATTCTCAAAGAATACTCAATCTCATTGAATAAACTGAAAAAAGAAAAATTAAATTTCTGTGGCATTTTTACACATTATAAATCTACTACAAATATTATGGATGGAGATACGTTGGGAAAGAAGGCCAGAAAAAGCCTGGAGTTTTTTTAACAGGGCAGGATTGGAAGAGTTATGTTAGATAACGGCAGAAAATTATCAAATGGTTACAGCAACAAGTCCAAGCCCTGAGTTAAAAGGGAGAACTTAAGAGTGAAATATCAGTCCACTACCAAATTTCCCTAATACCACTGATCCGCTTCTCTAATCAAATGTCATAAAGTGACAACAATAAGCACCTCTGAAACCGATAAGTTCCGAGTTGACGTCTGCGTTCAAATATTTACTGAAAAATGCCATTTCTATTTATAGACTCCTCATTTGGTTTAAAAAATACAGAGTCATCAGGAAATTCATTAAAGGAGTCATCGAACTTGTAATTTTAAATCTACGCGTTCCGCCTAGTAAACTACGGCAAAGCAAGTTCTCGCAAGAGCCCACGGTGCCTCGCGGTAGACCATATTTCGACTCTTGAACTACGACTTTTTAAAAATCTCATCAGCATTAAAGAAAAGGGTGGTTTATCCTGAGGAGTTTACTTTGTGAATCTTACTTATTGCCATTCGATCACCGATATCCGTAATCGAAGTTTTTGTTTCACTTGAGCCAAAAACATTTGCAACTGAAAAGCCAGAAGTAAAAAACAGAATGAGTTACTACTTCTGGTCTCTCTTGCCATACAATGTTATTCCCATAAGCCCTGACATACACTTGTTCCCAAACCTTCTCTTTTGTTTCACATTTTTATGCCTTCCTTTCCCTAACCCTCCCCTTCTCCTCCCTGGGAGTGCTGATTGACCCGAGGGAAGTTTCGCGAGAGTTCCGGAAATGAAACCCCGAGTTGCTTTGAGGTGGATCAGCAGCAGTGTACGTATCAACGGTGTCGAATCCCCTCACCTCACTCTTTCCCACTCCAACGCCGTAGCCTTAACACAAACCCTCTCTCCCTTCAGCCCTCCAACGGAAAAGATTCGCTGAATCCAACCGAGCGGAGATTGCGAAAAAGACCGCCGGATGACCAAGGACTTGAGCCTCATTTGGAAGCCCCCAACGTGCCTTGAGGCAAGTAATTTTCGCAGCTGGTGGATGACTTTTGCTGCGCAATTAGAGGTGGACTGGGTGTGATGGGGAAAGGGCAGGGGCCAGACATATAGGAAAAATGTGCATTCTGCGAATGAGAGTAGTCGTCAATGAATACATCGCTTAGACGCCCTCCTTCAATTCTTCCATCAGTTATCCCCTCACTTCTTCTCATATTTATACTCGTTTCGGTTGCTTGAATTTAGCTGTTATGCCTATTTTAGGATTCATTAACCTTTCAAATTAGTGATACTACCAAATATGTAAACAATAATGCTTAAAGAAATAATATAAACATTCATAAAAAAGGTTGCACTGTAAGGAATAGGGTAGTTTCCTACATCTAAAAACATTTAATTTAATTATTAAGACGTGTTTCACTGTATAATTGCATGTTTTCCACGAAAATTACGGAGAGAGAAAGCTTCCATTACTAGAAAATTGTGTTTATTTTTAAGTGACTTTGAAAAGGGCATGCTATCAGCGGAATATCATGCCATAATAGCGGAATGAACTTAAATGTTCAGGGAGACCTGAAAATTAAAGTCCATTACGGAGTTCCATTAAAGTCATGCTACTAGAATAAATATCTCCTCATGTAATAGCACATCCTTGTTCATGAATAAAAAGCTAAAAACAACCTTCTTTAAGTTCATTTTCTATGGCTCTAAAACATGACAGACAATATTCCGATAAATAGTAATATTTGAACCACAGTAAGCACGGTGTTCGGGAAGAAAAATAAAAATAGTAGTGGTAGATTGGACGCTTTATCGAGAATTGCTATACTGAGCCGAGAAAAACCATTTACCTACCTATCCATTTAATGACTCTGAAAAGAGGTAAATTCGTTGTACCATATATTGCTCTCTTAATACTTATGACTGTGGAATAGAAACGATATAACTAAGGACAGTCATAAAACTGATCAAACAACTCTTGAGTGGAAAATTTCAATAGAATGACAAATCTTAAGTGCTAGAAAAAAGTTTTTCCACAAAAAATCTATGGAGGATACTGGAGAAGAAAAATGCTTTAGATGTTCCACTGAATATTTTTTGTAATTTTCAAAATTTTCCCAAACCACAGTCGAATTGTTAGATCCCTTGGCCCGTACTCAATCGAGTGACTCACATTTCAATGAACTTCTCTCAAACTTGCAAAAGTTGCTCGCTCTGTGATTCGATTCACAGGATACTGGCAGATGATCGTGCAACCAATTTGAGAAATGGCATTGATCACCCTCACCACTTAATGCAAGTTCGATAATGATGACAATAACTCTTGGCGCTGATGTTACATTATCATCAAGATGCTGCCAAGGTGATTACTGCACCTGCGGACAATTGGAAAATAGTGGCAATAAATTTACTGACGTAACGGGCTAACATGTGATCATATTTTTCCTTTTTGAGGCTGTCTACGGCCGGAGGATGTCTCCTTTGCAGTGGTGATAAGAAAATCCCCAGGGCCATCGACTGATATCGCTGCGTCTGATGAAATACATTCACTGTATTTTCTTCCCACATCCAAACTAAGTTACATTTGCTTCATAACGGAGTGTTCTAACATGAAACTTAACTTGCACAACCTTTATCACATTAAATCATTTCATGAACCGACCTTGGACGCATTTTTATAGGTTCGCTTAGCTGTAATCCTACTCAATGCTATTTGATACTACCTCTTAACTATTATCTAATTAATTCTATTGATTATCTTATCATTTAGACGCAGAGCTAATATTCCGTTATGGCTCAAAAACTATTTCGTAACTGTATATTAGTTCAGCATTGATATTATGAATTGGCACAAGCCCCGAACCTGTATATCTTATCTTAGATTGAGCGTGACTCTGCTCTTAACAAGCCTATCACATCTATCTTAATGTCATGTCTGCGTGTCTTATTAGCACAACGTAAAAGTGTGATTGGAGATTATTCGTCACAAAGAACTTTTATTAACAATGATTGACAATGACTGCTGGTCTTCGCAACAAGGTAACATCAGCGTTTTCCTCCCATTAATATAGCTTATCACGAACAACTAGTATATGGCCACAATATTTCAGTATCATTCTTAGATGTGTATCCCACTTATTATACTAAAGTTTCTCTTTCTCCTCAGTGGCGAGAGAGAAGTGGCGTATTAACTTAGCCAAATTCTTCCTTTCGAGCACTGCCGACAGAGGGATCGTTGTTACTATTGGCTTCACGATAAGTAATTTTTCGTTCTCCAATGCCCGTCATGTTCCCATCTACAGCTCGAAAGCTACTTATCGCGACGTAATCTCAACTCCTCGGCAGGTATCGGCGAAGAGTCGATCTTGTTTTTATTCAGAACCTAATTTGGAGCTTCATCAAACCTCTGATCTCCATTAATTATCATGTGGCAACGTTACCCCGCCGACCTGGGTGGCGGCGGGGTAACGTCATAGTCTGCCAACCTGGAGGTCGCGGGTTCTTATCCCGACAAGGTGGGTTTTTTTCTCCACACGCATGGATTTTTGTGTTTCGTCATTCAAGTCATTTATATACAAGCACCTCCTGACGAGTCTTTGGCTCAGGAGGACTTGAAATGGTATCAATAATGCCATGACAGTGGCAGAACATGAAAAAAACACTCAAGATTAATTCTGATACCCTTATCTAAAGGGACAGAATTGCGTGAGTTGTAGGAAATCTCAAGTCCTTAAAGACCCTCCTTCTTAAGCTCCATTAAGCCTGAATCAAATCGCTCCACCGCATAATTTGCTGAAATCAAAAGAATCAGCAATAATCCAATGTTGTAATCACTTCAGCTGACAAAGGGACTGCGGTTGTTGCAAAAATAAACACTTCATAAATGAATACTCGAGACGGGTGGCGCTCGGACGTCTCTCCCCACGTCCCACTTCCTGATGTCCCCAACCCCAAATTTCATGTCGACTTTCAAAACATTTTACTAGAAATTTATCCAGCAGAAGGTTTATCCAAATGAATTTATTTTAAAAAACAATAATACGGAGGACGGGAGACCTAAATACCGAGCGGCAAATAATAAATTGAGGAGAGAGCCTAACAAGGCGAAGGAGGCATGGTGGAAAGAACAGTGCGAGTGCATGGAGAAGTTGGAGAAGCAGAGAGAAATGGGCTTATTATACGGGAAAGTAAAAGCCTTGACGGGAATAATAACAGGATACAAGATCCCTACTATAAAAGATAAGCCAGGCAAGATACTAATAGAACAGGCAGATATTCGGAAAAGATGGAAGGAGTACGTGGAGGAATTCTGATAAGGAGAATAGACCCTTAAAAATAGCTTTAGAAAGTGAATGAGAAGTAGAGGAGGATAGCTTAGGCCTAGAAATATTAAATAGCGAGATCGAAAGTGCCCTGCGGGACATGAAGAGAAATTATGCAGTGGGAGGTGAATAACATACCAGTGGAATTACTCAAGGGTTTAGGACAAGCAGGAAGGAAGAAGTTTTATGAGCTAATTGGAGCAATTTACGATGAGGGAATTTGGGCGGAAGATATCGTTTGGTCGACATTCATTCCAACAGCAAAGAAAAAGAAAGCAGCTGAGTCGGAGGACTATAGGACAATTAGTTTGATCCCGCATGCAGTGAAGGTAGTTCTAAGAATAATCAGTAAAAGACTAGAGAGCAGGGCAGAAGAATACCTTGTTGAAGATCAGTTCGGTTTTAGAAGAAGCCTAGTGACTCGTGATAGCTGTAATAAGGACACTGATAGAACGGAATATAGAATATAATCAGGATGTTGTTTCCTGTTTTGAAGACTTTGAGTATGCAGATTTAAAGAGGGATTAAAGTTATATGTTACGCGACCAACCTAAGCTAATGCTCATCAAAACCTACCTTAACCAGTAGATTACCCTAAATCAATTTTTCGTCAGGGAGAATGATGAAACGTGAGTAATGGAAGAAAGGAACGATTTATGTGAAAAGGAGTCACAGTTTAGATCCCTACATGCTTCGGACACAAAAAGTCCTTCAGCAATTCTTCTTTCCCCATTATAGTGTAAATAGTTAAAATTCAATGTCCCCATTTCGTCTAGGGAAATAAATGTACCTTCGTTCGGAGATAATGTAAATGGTCCCTATTTGGACAATGGCATCGTTTAATACCCACTGAAATATTAGTGATCCAAGAGTAGCCTGTTGGAATGCATGCGACCAAGGAGAGTAACCTATGTAGTGATATCGAAAACTCGCTAGGAGTGAGGTCAGGTGACTCGACAAAGAGAGAAACCACTTAAACATTTTAAATGATCACGAGGTGGCTCTGAGATCTACCTGATGATGATGCACTTGCATCGAAACCATTCAAAATAAAGCATATTTTTAACTGTGGAAAATTGCCGTGTCCTGATCATTATTATGTTCGATTTCCACCACGCCACGCCTGAAACTACGAAATTCGTTCAAAATTGTCGTTACGAAGAAACTTCCCAGTTAGGCTGATCTTCTTCACCAAACGACATCGTTCTACACATTGAATCAGCTTCTCACTCTAGTCGAAGCTGTGGAAACCCTGTAGCGTGTTTTCATCTTGTATCGCATTCACGAAGAGTGTCTGCGGTTTTTGTTTCAACGATATTTTTCTGTCAATTCCCACTCCTGAGAAAGCGGATAGGTGACCTTAGAGTTTTAACGCACCTTGTATATATTCTTAAATTGTTTCCACATTTTAAATACAGCTAAAAAGTGAAGAACGACTACTTACCATCCAATATTCATCCTTGAGTAACTCTAGGTTTAACTCCAGGCACTTGAACAAGAGATCAGCGATGGGAATTTCCGGGATGGTCAGCCCGGCGACGAGTTGACGCAGTGGAGAGCGCACGACGTTCGGATCGTCGTCAGACGAGGAATTCCCACCGTGTCCTAAATATTTAAGAGGGTTTCGATTTCAATATTTGTCTAAACTGGTTTTATGAATTTATTCAGTATAGATAAACTAAATAAATCATATTCCGTCCATATTTTAACAGTGAACAACGAAGTATACGATGCATATATAACATGTATGTGAAGTCTTCTCGGGTTCTCCATCGGGTCAAGGGCTCCATTGCGGCCGACGTTTCGACTCCCGACTCGAGGATCATCATCAGGGCTGATGTGTGCCATGTCGGCTTTAAGCTTTAAGGTGTTTATTTTCCATGGTCAAGAAATGAATAAATACAATAAATTATATGGAGTAACAAGGACCATGGACCCCGGTATAGGATTTCTCCTCTTTTTTTTAAAGTGGTTGTTTCAAGTCTGGTGTAGCTATTAGGCTCTTCAGACCGGGAGGAAGGGTATACAAGGATGG
>WURS02435782.1:0-15386 GCA_011762765.2 Rhinocypha anisoptera | reverse complement strand
TTTTCCGACTGGAAAGATTTGGCAACATCGCACAGCAGTCTACCAAACGTAGCGCTCCCCCTTCTATTGAGGTGTACACCATCTCGTCCCAAATCGTAATCCTTCACCCAACAGTTTGGATCAACAAAGTACATTCCTTTCCTTCCCACATACTCACTCAATACCATCATTTTTGTAATCAATTTTCGACCTTGAGACATCTCTTCTCCGCAATATACCACTGACTACAATGTTAGCTCTTCCAAATTTCTTTTCCATATGAAAATGCTTTTATTATAAGAATGTTATAAATTTGTGAGTATTCACACAAAGGAAAAAATTGTGATATACTCTAGCAAAGTGTTAGGAATTAATTTCTCAATTAATAATTTTTTGTTTAAAAAAGTGCCTTTAAAATAAACACTGCATAAACAAAAAGTTGACCTCAAACATATGTTGTGTTAGGGACTGCCAAAGTGACAGAGGGTGCTGGCAATCACTCCAGTTGCTAAAGAAAGGGACTGGCAGCTTACAGAGTTGGGCCCAAACGGGAAGAAAAATATACCTCAAACATTTGTATCTTACTAAGGCAATGGTTGAAAAAACTTCCTTTTTTAGCCAGGGGATGAAATTTGCAACATCCTTCATAGGAAAAAGCTTAAACATATTTGCAATAAAAGGAGTCTAATTACAATTCTTTTTTACTCTTAATTTTCATATTAATACTACAGAAAAAATATTAAGATGCTTGAGAATACATCTCAAATCTTTATATCATTTTCAGGGCTATGAGTTTCCTGTTTTTGTACATGAATCTAGAGCATTGACTGAAGGAAAGCAGTTTGGACCACCATCATAATAAAAGAATGAACCATTCATTATTGTGGTTTAATTTTTGTCTACATTTGAATTTGAGGATTCCATTTGACTTACTGGAGACACAAGGTCATACTCATAAATTAACCTATAGAAACAATTACATGTATAAAATTCAATAAATGTATTTATGGAAAAGTATTTACCAATTATGATTTCATGACTGTAAATTGTATGTATTGTAAATATGCATAAATATTTATTTCTTATATTGAATCATTTAATTTTCCTTATTATAGACTACTTATGTTTAACAAACTAGATGGATTGAATATATTCTGGTAACCTGTAGCCTTACCAGAGGTAAAAATCACAGTATACAACCTGAATGATAATTTATTAGTTGAAGGTGGAGTCCATCTAGTACCAAGGTCAACAGCAAGATGAAAATGCACACTTAAGAAAAGAGGGGCCAGTATTTTTCCCTGTGCCAACTGTGGTTTCCTAGGAAGATTGGTATCCAGAGGATTACTCAGATTAATATTAACTGGAGCTATCCAGAGGCATCACCAGAACTTGAAATTGGCCCCCACAAGTCAAACTCTCTACCAACTTGCCCACTATGACCAGAAATATAGTAGGAAGGAAAGTGAAAGCTAATATCTGAAATACTAATGGTGAAGAAAGGGAGAAATGCCCAGAATACTTATCAGGATAAATATTTCTTAATGAAAAGAGCAGTATGGGGAACTGCAGCCATGTAACTATGAGTTTAATAGAAAAATAAATGTTTGAAGATGATGCGGAAAACCATTGATTCCTGGCTTCAGTATTTCAAAAATCAAGGAATGTTTAGTGTATATCTGCCAGAGAGAACTTGCATAAAAATAAAAAAGTGTGTCCGTTATATTTTAAGAAATGAAGCATTCCTACCAAATCACGTGTAAGTAAATGCTTAATACAACTGTAGTCTAAGAATCAAGTGAGATAGATGACAAAAATTTTAAATCCTTTGACAAGGATACTCAACACATCCCTATATTTAGGCATGTTTGATCACGTAAGTGCAATACAATGAATTCAGTGTTTCGTGTCAGAGTAACCTTGTGAAAATGGAGACCTGAGACATGAAAAACTGCACTATAGGTAACAACAGATGCTATTTTAATTAAAGTGGTCATGAAGCTTGAATTCATCTTTAAATTGTCTTGTAAGGGTTATGCAATGATGGATATCCCCCCATTCTTCTCTTAATAACTTCATTAAGACTTTTAACTTTGCTCTTTCATCTAAGGAAAAAGTTAAGACTACGATCATAGTTTATGTATGTGTGTATATATATATATATATACACATATATAAGAAATAGTAGAAAATATTTTATGGAAACTGACAAATTTGTATGAGAAAAAAGTTTTGTTGTCAGCTGGGACTCGAACACCAGACTTCCCCAACTGCCTGTCGGAGCATGCTGTGAGTAAAAGAAAAATCAAAAACACCAAGAAAGTGGCCCTGGTTACAGTCCAGAAATTTTGTTTTCAAGTGAAGTGGAAATTTCATTTGCTCTTTAAAGTATGAAAAAGTTTAAATAAAAGTTTGGACTTGACTGAAAAACTATCTTCTGTTTTTCTAGCCATGATTGCTGGTATCTCAGCCTAAAAATAGAAAAAATCCACTTAAAATTTTTATTGTATCATACTTTTTGGAAAGGCACTAAGATTGCCACATTGTTGTTCCCTGGTGGTTTAGTTCACTTTGGCTTGTGGAAGTAGAGAGCTCAATGTCTTTGTCATAATCCCTATCTGCTTACTAAATGCAAGTGGCATATACAAGTAATACATATAAAAATAATAGCAACAAATATGACCAAGATTTTTGATAGCTTCAGATTAGAATTAGCATAGTTGCATGAAGTAGATCTACATATAGTATGTATATATGATAAGCATAGTTATTTTGTGTTGTACACACACATATTCACAATAGAATAAAAGTTCTCTAGATGCTATATTTAGTTTTGATTTGAAAGTAGCCAGTGTGTGGATACTTTTTAACCTTTGATGTTAGTTTATTGAATAATACAATATCCATTTCCTACTGCTATTTATTTTAATGCCCTTCTTTTCTATTGTAAAAGTAGAGAACAATTTTGGCAGAGCCTAAAAAATATGCTGAAGCAAAATGAGAGTAGTAAAGTGAATTAAATAATATTTTTAGTCTTAGTTTGCCATGTATGTCTGTATGTTAATGAGTAGACCAAAATATCTAAAGGAAATGGTTTGATTGAGACTCTCAGATAGGTTTCCATTAAATAAACGTTAGAGAGAATAGGCATAGAGTTTTTGTGTCCTGACTAAAGACATAATCCACACCAATGATTTCTTGTTTCAAAAATAAGTAAATAATTCTGACCATGATAATGAATAGAATGGTGATTCCCACCTGGTGTGCCGGTACACTCAAGGGGTACTTGGAGTGGGTATGTTAATTGCAGGTACATAATTAGCTGTTCCAAGTAATCCAATAATATTTACAATTAAGTATTCCAATAATAGTCTAACAAATAAATTATCGATTGTTTATTCAATTGAAACAATCTCTTATATTCTTAAATGTGCATGCTAAAATTAATAATTTATTATTAATATTATTATTACGGGAAACCAGACAATTTATTGGAAAAGAGTATGGTATGGGGAATCAACTTGGGAACCCTTTTAGCAGCCCTTCTTTATCCACCAGTAGTCTGTCAATATTTGTTAGCCACAATAGCGATAGCTATTATACGACTAATGGCAATTAATCTATTGAAAAAATAACAATGCGAATATTCATCATATTCTAAATAAGTAAAAACGCAACAGTCATTAATATGGAAATGATAATGCAGATGAAATAGAATATAATGGGTTTGTAAAATGCTGCGGGTGTTACACACCGATTTAGACCGCACTCATGGGAGAAATTTTATTTTCGCTCACGGAAATTTTACGCTACTTGTCATGCTAATCTTTCTACTGTAGTTATATGTATTCGTGATTTAAAGTAGCTTAATTTTTTAATTGAAGTACGCGACGGCGATCCTTCTCCAATAATGGCACGGAGTTACTCGAAAGTGGATACGTGCTTACAAGGAGAGAATAAGATCTTCGAAGAAGTTCTTATACTCCTTTCTGAAATATTCATTCCGATAAATTGGGCTTTCCCAGCTGGAGTAGGAGTAAGAAAAATAATATTCCATAGAAAGATTCGTGTATAGGCCAACGGCATCTTATTCACCTACAGCAGCCCAAAAATAAGACTTAAAAGTGAGAATGTGTATTACTTGTAAGAATGAGTATACAATCAGTGTGGTAAGACCAGTTAGGCTCCATTATCAAACGTGAAATGGATAAAATTAGACGTACGGGGAAGGGAGTACCAAGATGTAAACCAAGGTGAAAGTGTAAAATAAGGAGGCACGGTGGAATGGGCCATGGGAAAGTTCAATGGTTGGGAGAATTAGGCGTACTACAGAGATAAATCTGTTAATGTATCAACAGAACCGGAAGAAAACAAGGGGAGATGAAAAGATAACGTGAAAGAAATTTTTTAAATTTTCTGTAAAGACAGTAAAAACTTACACCGTTATTTAGAAAGAAAGTACACAACACAAATGTACTGGTACGAGGGAAACCAAGCGCATAACTTTTATTTCCCTTGAGCAATAAATTTATTCGGGATTTGTTTCGTATAAGAACTTTACAAATTTTCCAGACAATCGAGGAATCTGTTTTCTTTCTTCGGTTTTAAGAATTTCTCTTTAAGTTGTTTGGACGACGACTTGTAAAATAGTACACATAAGTCGTCATTGGTAATTATAAATGGTAGTCGATATAAAGCAATCTTGTTTACAGTGAATAAAATTTTAATAGCGAAAAAAATTAATTTACTTTCACTGACCTGACCTAGCCTAAGTATAATTTTAACTGTGCCAGTTAAATAATTCCGGAGTTCCGCCATTATTCCGCGCTTATTTCTCATTCCAAGGACCTGATGCTTTTGATTTTTCCGAAGTAATGATTTTCTTACCATTTTTTCTCAAGTATCAGGGTCATCAGTAATTAAAAGTGTAACCTTATAACACAACTTTTGAAATGCAGTATTCTGCAACTGTTTCAACCGTTACAAATTGCCAGAGGAGCGATCATTTTCCTTCTCGGTAGCTTAATTCTATATGTATATTACCAATTATTTTATATGTATCTACCAATCAAGTTAGGTTTTTGATGAACTCGAGAAATGAAATACACTCCCCGCCCTATAATAAACCGCTTATCATCTTCACAGACTCCATTGCTGCTCTCATTCTATCAACTATAATGCCTTTTCTCTTCCGATCTTAGCCTTTTTTACCCTACATAATAGCCTCTATTATAGTCTTCAGCCTGCCCCCATCCAGTTTTCCCGCTTTCTACGGACCACTCCCCGACAGCCCCCTTTACTAACATTCGAATTTGAATTGATTGAGAAACGGAGAACTATCTCAATGCTTGTTCAACCTGTCACCTGTCTCTCTCTTTCATTATGCTTTCTTTGGTTGAACATAAAATTTAAGGTATTAAAAAATCAGGGAGAAATGAAAAATAATAGACTTTAATAAATCAAAATTTTATTTAGTTCTCCTGTAAAGACTGTTTCTAAAAATAATTATAGAGTAAAATGGGATGAGTGCCATAAGTCGAATTCTTATGTTGATCTAAACATTTATTGAATATCGATTCACTCAATATTTATTGGATATACCCACTGATCTCGATTGACTTGAATGTTAACTCACAATTATCTGTCCCTAATTTAAACGTCAATTTCTTTTTTTCCGAAAATGTAACTATACGTTACATTTAATGTATTTTGAAGAATTAAGGAGAAGACCTTAAAGGCCGTAAATCTCGCTTTTTGACGACCCTTGTATTGGGATTCTCCATCTCCTTACAAGAGGGATTTTACTCGAACGTCAGACCATTCAATGATTAATCTCTCTCCCAGGGAGAATGGTCGCGCGAATGACGAGTGATTGTCCGTTTCATGTTTTTTCTCGAGTCCTCATGTTTTTGTGCTGCGTAGCTGTCTTTAGTGATTTAACGTATTTTCAGTTTTAGGAAAATGGAATAACCATACGTCAAGTTGTTAGGTGTTCTTTTAGGCCCTAACCAGCCATGAGATGCACATATTACAGACATTTAAATCACTTTTAAGGTTGTTTTTCGTGCCCGGTCTGAACTGGCTACCGAAAGATCATTAGGGCTTTAAGGTAGCAAATCTATAACTGTCACCAGAGCTGACGAGGCTTTTCGTTTAAGAAATATGAAATAAAATATACGAAGAATATTAAAATATAAATATGAAAAGTCTATGTCCCTCTAAACTGAAAAAATGCTGAAAAAGCAGAGGGCCGTGACTGAAAATGACATTAGTAAACACATGCTCTGATTGGGTGATACTTCGCCTGTCGTAAGCTGTAGAAATGGGAATCTACCACCTTCCTTACGGCAGCGAGATACGGCTTATGTCAAATATAGCCTTAAATCCTGAACTTTTAGTCGTGGACGGTCAGTACGAAGCCGTGACACTACCATCTCTCAAGGATGCAAACCCCTCTAGTCAAATATTGACTGTTCTGTGTGCTAATATATCTCCTTTGGATTGTGGTCTACAATATGAGATTTTTGAATTTAGGACTCCCGTGAATGAATTGCAATGAATGATAATGACTTCTTAATTGCTTTGTTAAAGTGCAGTTATAATTTTATTTATAGACTCTTAATTTTATTTTTCTCCTCTAAGCATGTTTTCATACAGTGTGGTTCAAGACAACTCAATTATTTCACCCAGCAATTACCTGGAAAATTTATAATTAAATCAGCTTAGTGTATACCATTTGGTCATATATTTCATAGGTCACTACAAACTTTTCCTAAAGTAGGAATTATTGGCACTTCCTTGTGTTTTGTGAAACAATGAATGAATGGATTTGATTGCGATTCATTAATTACTGTGATTTTACAGGGAAGAAATAGTCCGAAGGACCATAGAAAGATAGTGAGACTATACTTACAAAAAGAAAGGAGCTGATAGGACAGATATTAAGGCATGAAGACTGCTATAGAGGGATATTCTTTCTGTAGTAGGTACTATAGAAAGAATTAGGTAGGTCTAATCTGGAGATCATCAAAATGTAACTTATCCGGTAGATAACCCTTCGTTAATACACTTTTCAATTGATATATTTAACCTCTTCCACCTCTGTACGATATTATACAGAGGCGTCGCCAGCTTCCAAGCTAGGGGGGCAGCTTTAAATTTTACAGAGGTTACAGGGAAAGAAGCAGGCAACATGAGCTATAAATATTTATATCGAAAAGAAAATAATTTATATTTAATTAATTATGTATATTTGTTAAGGTTCTTAAATCCGTTAACAAAAATTTTTGTTTTATCTTTTCTCTCTTAAGTTCTTCATTTTTGTTTTTCCATATATACTTTTTCACCCTTCATCTTTCTAGGGGGCAGCTGACCCCCTGATGACGCCTTTAGTATAATATATGCTTTCTCCTCCTCAGTCTGAGTACATGATATTCAAATTAGTATGTATTTAGCACAATGTCTTTAGCATCATTAGAGAGTATATTACTGTTTCATTTCTGATTTAAAGTCATCCACATTTAGTACCTGAATGAAGTTATCCTTTCAACGATTAACCGATTGATTTCAGTTTTTATGGACTTTCGCTTTCATTTGTAACGTTAAGCTATTATTAAGTTTGTACATGAAATCGTGTAGCCTTTTTCACTCTGAATATTTCTTCTCCTTTTCTCTGCTCTATCGATATTTTCATCTCGTTATTCCGGTCTTTTCCGCAACTTTTTTTTGTCTTTGTTGACCTTGTTTAAATGTTAATTCTCACATTATAGGTCGATATACCTTAGATCACCATTGTTATAATTTGATTTTCTGCCCAACTGCAGAACCTTCGCGTCAATGAAATTCGAATAAAATTTCCTTTTCATTACCGTCTGTTTTCTATCCACCTCTCCCGTACTGCGTTCTTTAACTTTTCTTCATCCTTTGAAAAGTGTTCAGGCGATCGACTACTTTTTAACTTCTTTTTGTCAGGATTTCATCTTGCTGTAAGACCTAATTTCTCATTTCATCACTCACATTTCTTCTTTCCATTTTTATTCAGGCTTGCATTTTAACCTTTGTTCTAGTTCTTCATCATCATCCAGGTTTCTGAGCCGTATGAGGAAATACCTCTGGCGTAGAATTTATCAACCTTTTCCTTAATACCTTATACATCTTTCTTGTCTAAAGCCTTTTATCTTATTCAATGCCATCTTTTTTATCCTTATTCTTTTAATTTCTTTCACACATTTCCAATTATTTTCCTCTACATTTCCAAAACTCTCTAACTTTAATACGAGGTATGATATTTACACGGGCATAATGTGAAATGATGGCATCATAAAATAATATAAATAAATCCTCCTATATTAGAAGTAGTATTCTTGTAGATAAAGTAGTTCCCAGGCAATGTCTTGGTCTGAAAATTGTTGCAGACATAATTTTTTCTGCATTAATGTGAAACTACCCCATAGGGTTTGGATTTAATTAATAGCCATTTTAAATGTATCTTTGAATGATTTGGTTTAGCTTGTAGAATACTGGTTTATTCGTATTCGGAAAGTAACCAGGGAGAGTGAATGGTCTGATACTCACTCAAATATTCATTATGACATAAGTTCTTAGAGGAAAAGAATATGGATGATTCAAACAGTAATTGAAAAAGTTGAGCCAAGGTCATCATTTCATATTTTAAAGATACTTTTAACGTAGGAGTGAAGTGCAGTTCGAAGTATAGGATAAATTCTTAAAAACTAATGTCAAAAGAAACTAGGGTAAATGGGAATACTGGGTTGTCGGTGAAGGTTGCAGGAGCACGCTGTTTCTTATACTACTTTTAAAGAATATTTTAGATTTGTCGTACCATGAGGAATTCACTACTACTGATTCACTATTCTCCTGCGGGTGAAGCAAAATCAACGTTATCCACCCCAAAAATCAAAATCATTCTTCCTACTGAATAGAATTTTCATGAATTCAAATGTCAACATCTGCTTTCCTGGCAATAAAATTGTTAATCTTTGGATAGACTTGTCTCTGTCGTCCAGTTCCCTCTAGATTCCTGCCCTAGGCATCAAAACTCATTTTATTAAATGGGGTTTTTTATTTATTCTATTTTTCTATTTGTTCCAGATATCATCTTCTTAGGCCAAACGCCACGTCACATCTGGATGTCTAGGTCACAGTCTCGAAAAAAATGTCATGAATGCAAAGATTGCCACTTTTTCGGATGGGCCAGGAGTGACTTTGGATATCGTTACGTTTTTAAGGTATTCCCTCTTTGTACGTTACAGGGTTCCTTTCTAGCTATTCCTTTAATCTTTTTGTATTTGGTATACCATTTATTTATTATTCGACGAGAAAAATTGACCTATTAAATTGTCCTGGATGCAATGTAGTAAGTCAGCATAACTCGCATGCCTATGAGGCTGCCATAATATGTTATCATTCTGCTGTCATATGTCTATTTATCAATACTTTTTAATGCCTTTTATAAGTCTTTGAGTGCTGCAAATATTTTAAGCACTTAGAATTCCTCCTACCGTTCAAATTTAATGGATCTGTTTTTAGATTGTAGTCATAAAATTTATTTTGAAAATATTCTTCTTATATTTATTGACAATGAATATGTCTGTAACTGACGTTTCCTGTCACAGTTGTATCAAGAAAATAAATGTTATATAAAATGCTTTGGTAATGTTCTCTATTTTCTTCAGCATTTCCCGATTCCTAAGCCATCTCGTATTGTCGTTTTGTACTATGTTGTCTGTAGTAAAATAAAGACGTTAATATAATGTTTCATAGTGCAGAAAAATATTACTATGAGAGATTGATTTTGAAATGGTTTTTAAATAATATATGCTTATTACTATAATATTCCACTTAAAAAAAAAATTAAAGCTACCCAGACTCGAACTCCCTTCCATCCGATCGGGAGACAACTACTATAGCCACTGGGCTAGTATAGATTCTGGCTGATGTTGGGAACTTTTATGAATTTAACTGAAGTTTGAACTTGGAGTGAATAAGTATAAAGTGTTTAAACTTATTGTTACTGGACGTATTTATAACATTTGACATGACAGTTTGATGTGATAAATACACCTTGGCCATCCATTAGGAATTATTACTACTTTATGCGTTCTCTTGGTGAAATAATACGGCCTTTAAAGATTTAATGATCCTGGCGCACTGGCGGCATTCACATAGGCCTGAGCAAGTCCTAGGTGGCAAGGGTGGTGGGTGGGCTTGGTAACCCTCCATCTCATGAGCCGAAAGGGGGTGAGAGCGGCCAGGGGTAGTTTGGGGGATTCCCACCCCCCCGGACTGTCTTAATTTGGGGGAGACTATGCCGGTTTTCGTCTTGAATTTTGGTGTTACGTGATCTGCAATTTGACATTACTGTAAGTTCGTATGTTTAAGTTATCCTGGTGTTTTGGCAACCCAAGCAGGCATAACTTACCCAAAAAATATTATGAGTCCAACTTCGAAAAGCTGATTCCTCCCACTTTGAAATCAATCTGAGAGGTGTATGTATACCAGAAACTACTGGCAACGAGAGCCTCCCTCTGAGTGACTCCATAGTTTCAAACCTCCGAAACCCATGAACGGCTACCCGATAGGCGTTAAAGCTCACTGCGATTACTAAAAAAACAAGAGGCCTAGTTTGTTGTTGTTTTCTTTTCTAGCTACCAAATAATTCTTTCATTCTATTTTTAATAATTTTATCTACCAAACTAAGTGATAAAATGTTGCTTTTAAATGTCCAATGTGGTTAATATTTCCAATTAAAAGACCTTTTATGAAAGCAAACGGTCACATTAAAGAGGTAAATAAGCCACTGCAGTGAAAACATACATCGTAATAATAATCTTACTTACGTAATTTCTCCGACGGTTTAGTTTATATGCCTAGGGCTTAGAAGATTGTATTATTATATTTATTTATGTTATAGTATTTATATGAATAATATGAAAATATCGCCCCTAAGAATGTAATAATCATTCCATTAATAGTCTATATCAATTACAATTGCTTGATAGACACGAAATGAGTGATTAAATAAAGGATAATTAAATCACAATAAAAACTATGCAATTTACATTTAAATACGTATTTTAAATACGGACGTGACGGAAAGATGACTGTTTTAATATAATTGGATCTTTAATTTGGTCTACAAATTGGAAAGGTATCGAATTAAACGATGTCAGCACTTGTTAATAATCAATTTTAACCTGCAGTTAAACCCTAGCTGAGTGATTTTCTGATGTGGAACTGGCCTCTATACCACCATGCAAATTTTCACAAATGGTTGGGTTGAGTACGTACCCTCACCTACCAAGCTGACCTTAGGGTTGAAGACTGATTCTGTTTGTTCAAAAAATATATTCGCAATTATTCGATGTAAAATAAAAAAAAATGCAATGCAGAATGTATATCCTTGTCCCATAGTTCACTTTGAGCCTTGTAAATATGAATAAATTATATTAATGTATAAACATTACTTTTAAAAAATTTGTATTTAAGACTTATATTTTAAGCTTAATAATGACTGTTTCATAATTGTCTTTGAACTGTCATTGAACTCATTGAGAGAAAAAATTTATTTACAAGTATGTGGATAGTTGATTAATGGTGGAGAAGATATGTAATAAGAAAAGAAATGATTCCCGCTCCTGGTTTGAAGATAGAAAGTCCTCACCATCCAATCACCTGGAATATTTTCCATTTTTTATCAGCATTGTTGTGATGATTATTTTTCTCATAATTCATTTGTGCCAAAAAATAATGTAGGAGAAATTTTTACCCTGTTCAAGGCAAGGGAATAATCCAGGAAAATTTTTTACCGTTCTGGTTTGAGAATGCACTTTTATCTGAAATTACATTCAGATCTAATAATTTGGAAAACATATGCTACATAATAGATGTAATACCATGCATTCTCCAAACAATTCTCTAAATATTTGTCAGTAATTTAATTCTGCAACTAACTACTTGTCAATTCACATAATGATGACTTTATTTTATTGCCCATTCTGAGTAAAAGTTTTTACATTACAATGTGTAAATACATATTTTGATAATATGTGACTTACCATTCTCATTCAGAATAGCATGAAAGGGATAATATGATGGTTCACAAAATATTGCTTTCTAAGAATATTGTGTAGCTTAGTGAACAAAGGGAATGTGGTTGAGGGTAAATTAACTTTACTTAAACACTATTTAAATGGAATTTAATTTTTAAATAAATACAGAACATCAAAATTACTTAGCCATCAAAGAATTTCATGTTTTTGATAGCATGGAAATCATATTACAGATAGCATGCAATATGCAGTACATAATTATCACTGTACACTCACAACATCACATAATTAACAGGGTTGAATTATCACAGACAAGTAAAAGTATATCTTATGGAAAAGTTTCATAGGAACTTTGTGTTTTATCTTATTATTCATTCTATCTCAAAATAGGTGGTTAATATATATTGTAACAGAGTTTTATTGCATGTATGCCTTCAATTGAAATACTCTTTGCTGAAAGAATTACATAACAAATATTTAAATTGCTTGGAATCACACTAAAACCACATGGGTAACAACTCAAAAATCCTTGCAGAATTGATTAACTGCTTGCTAATTTAGTTGTATGACTAATATGTTTGAAAAATTGATTATCTATGTTTTATGCTTCAATGAAGCATAAAACATAGATAATCAATAAAAGCAAGGTTGATTTAAAAAAAATAATAATCATGTCCTTTTTTTATTACACCACTCCTCTTTAGGGTCATGGTTGTACTGTCTGAGAAATCACACACCAGTAAATGGATTCCTGTATCATAGGCACTTCATGTTCAATTGAGAAAGGCAGCACAATAGGTTAACACAATATACAACACATAAATTACACAAATTTTGGGAATTATGCACCACAGTTATCCAGGGTTGTGGACATAATTAAATACTAATATTAACAATACACATTTTCTGAACTAATAATAGATGAATGTTGAAATATCAGCATAAAATTTAAAATTAAACTTGGAATATTGATTTCATCTCTTGATTCTTTTGATATAGGTAAAAGAAATAGTCATGATGCAAATTATTTTTAAACTAACTATAAATAAAGTGGAAATATTTAAAAATAATCATAAAAAATTTAACATATATATATATACACACACACACACACATACATGTATATACAAATATTTGGAAATGAGGAAAAGGAACACATAAAAGGACCAACATGAAGTGTGGTAGAAAATATGGATGGAAACTGACAAATTCATATGAGAAATAAGTTTTGCACTCAGCCAGGACTCGAACAACGGACTTCTCAATGCCAGGTTGTGCATGATTTAACCAGTTACAGCACCAATAACTGCTTCCTCGCACATGATTTTGTTGGGTAAATATACTTCAGTTTTTTCCCCATAATGGGTTTGGCCACCAAGAGATGGAATTGAGTTGCTGAGATTCATAGCACTGTTGAAGAATGGCTAAACATAAGAGAAGAGGTTGGTGTAATTTGTTAAACCATGCCAACCGGACATTGGAAATCTGGTGTCCGAGTTCCGGCTGAGGACAAACTTTTTCTAATATGAATTTGTCAGTTTCAATCCATATTTTATATATATATATTTAGAAATTATGCAGTATTTAATGGGGTTCATAATTTAATAAAAGTTAATTTATAATTGAATGAAATATCTCAGGTACATAAAAGGATTTTTAGTCTTATAACTAACATGAAATTAAAATATAGGGCACTGGTTAGAGGTGAAGCAGCTTATATCAGCAAGTACTCTAACAGCATATGAAACCCAATAAAACCAAAGACTTTGGCAAGTGTTTCCTCTCTTAACGTACATGAAAGCAAAATGAGATATGAGGCAAAATATTTCATCTTGTTCAAATTTAATTTAATTATTAACATTAACATTTTAATGAGTTAGTTATGACATTTTATGGCATAATAATATCTATAAAATATCTTTGATGACATGAATGATTTGTTAGTAGAAAATTTTGTGAAATCACAAAGTTTCTGCTTCTGATTCATTTAAGATAATCCAAAGAACCATACTGAAACAAATAAAATAGATCTAGCAGTCAGTTTACTTAGAGATGGTTAAACTTGATTTTTATGAATATAAAAGAAAACAGCCTTACACATTTCTTCTGGGCTAAAAGGCATATAAAAATGATAAATGATGATCCAGTCTCAAAGAATAGAAGATCATTTTAAGGATCCAAAACTTTACTATGGTTTGGAATTATTTTTAATGGCTTCCAAAGCTATCATCAAAGAATCCAAGATATATATGAATGCTCAGAATGACCTTAGGTACTCCATAATGAATAAGATGTTTTATTGCAAAAATAGTAAATCTACAAGACAACGTAATCTGTGAAAAATTAGGCTACAAATTTAAAGGTAAAAAAGAAATCTGATGCATAAAAGATTTAAAAAAATTCATCTAGTCTGGAATACAGCTCCCAGATATCCTTTTGACATCTACCTCATCTACATATATGTTCCAATTAATTCCTTTGGGCCAGAATGAAATAATGCCAGTAAATTCCATATAACTTTAAAAATATCACTGTACATAAATGAAAGATGTAACCCAGCTCATGAAAGCTAAGTAGCAGTTTTCAGGTGTAATATGTACCAAAACTGGGAACTACCCGTAAAAACTTATGGGCCAACTACACCTTTTCCAAGTGCATGCCTGCTTTTGAAACTTAGTTTGAGAGGCAAAAGATCTGTCATCAGTGCCAATGGTTGCTTCATGAATTGTGGAGATCAAAAAATACTATTTCTATGGTTCAAATGGAACTAGTCATTCTTACCTCAACAAACATTTTTGTTTGATTCTTTTTGACTGTCCACACTAATTGCACTGATAGTCTTCACTTCCTGACTAGCAGTGCCAGCAACATATTCCTCTTTCTTTTTTCTGAAAAAGGAAATCCAGTTCTTCCAAGAAAATTTTTGTTTTGTGCTGCTGATTGGAAGGCCTTTGCTACTGGAATCAATTCCACAATTGGGATGACCTGTCTGCCACTGAGATGAAGGAAAAATAGCTTCAATTCCATTGAAGAAAAATCCAAATTTGTTGCTCAAATGGTGACTATTGGTTGTGATGTTGGAAAAGTTCCTGTCTTTCCTCTCATCTTTACTGAAGCAGTGTTGTCTTAAGATATCTGCCAGGCTCTGTATTTAAAAGAAATATATTTACCATTAATTTTCTATCTACTGCATTAGTAATAATAGTATTATACATAATACACTTAAGATTGTGCAGGAAAGCAAACCAGGAATACATTAACAAAACAATGAACTCAAAGATAAATCAAATGCGAAATTTGGATCAGCTCAAGTTCTATTTAGAAATTTTCCTTATA
>WURS02435772.1:0-15386 GCA_011762765.2 Rhinocypha anisoptera | reverse complement strand
TACTATCCATATGGAATAGTTTCTAGACACACACACACACACAGGCTCGTCCTCCGGGTACTCACACCTCTCTCTCTCTCTCTCTCTCTCTCTCTCTCTCTCTCTCTCTCTTCCACTCACTCACTCACTCTCAATCTCTCTCTCGAACCCTCACATGCCCTTATATTCACTCGCGACTAGTGAAGTAGACTAATTTGTTATACACATCTCCCAACATAACATAACATAACATAACATCATAAGAGGATGAAGTGGTGCGTGCGTGCAGAGTTCACTTTCTCTCACTCTCACTCATTCACCCACTCACTCACTCATTCTCTCTCTCTTGAGTGTAGTCATTGGTTTTTTGTCGGCATATGTCGAGATTGAACTTCACTGTGTGTTTCTGTGTGTTTTCCTTGTGTCTGGATGATCATAAAGAGTCGACCCACTGGTGGCAGTGCCACATTGTTGCCATCGTGTTTGTCTATCTATCCATCTATCTATCTATCCCCCTCTTTTTCCCTTCTCTCTATCTACAATTGGTGGAACAAACTAAGTAAACCAAAACGAAAGCCGGTAGAGTGGTGTGGTGCGTGACACAAACTAACACGCGGTGCTACACATGGCGCCAAGCCACTGACAGTTGTGTTTTTTGGAGCACTCTCGAGTTTCTCTCTTGTGTTCTTTCCTAATGTTTCCTTCTCTCTCTCACTCACTTTCTGGTGAGGCACCTTACTCTCAAGGGCCGTCAAGAGTTTCACTCACTCTCACTCAATGCCACTGTCAGTCTGTCTGTCAAACAGCATAGGTTGTCTGGTGCACACCACACACACACACACACACACACACCTCCCTCATTTACCATTGCTCACACACATACAGAGTAATTTCTTGTGCCATGTCGACTCTGCTCGTATTTCCCTCTCTTTTGTTATAATTAGTAATACACCACTTTGTCTTCCCTCTCACTTGCTAATGAGTGTTAATTGAATTAGGCTACTGTGGGTGGATGGATGGGGTTGATGCCCACTGGCGAATCGATATTGCACTTCTCCCACTTTGGCACCACTTCTTTCCCCTCCACTTTCTCTCTTTAATTCTACTAGACAAAACGTTACTGCAAACTACGTTTAGTTGCATATTATGCTAATTAATTAATTAATTAATGAGCGAAATGGTACCATCATAATACGGACAACACACACACACAATACCCACCAATTTCAAAGCAACACTACGCTTATTTTATCATTTTCTTTTTCTCTTATCATGCAATACTGGCTAATGATACTAAATACTTTGTTTTATTGCACTTTAAATTGTAATAACTTTAAAAATTAGTCATCCTACCAAATGGAATTTTACATAAATAAACTTTATAATTGCGTCTGGCTGCTAAAGATGTATTTCCGCCCCCAGAAGAATCTCATTAAAATAGACTTAGTTGGACAATAAAAGTGAGGTTTATTGAAAAGAAAATTCTGGTATTGAAGCGTGCCCATTGTCTACAAGGAAAGTCTGGGAAACTAAACTTATTCTACTATCGATGCTGCAATGATGATAAAGTTTATATATTTTCTTTTTGTTTTCTTATATCAACACACACAGCTGTGACACATTGCGCAGTGATATATCGATTGGTGTTGTAATGTCCACTTTGGTAGATTTATAAAATTAGAATGAGAGAAGCAGTAATTAGGCATGTTGACATGAGAAAGTGTAGTCCTCGTCACTGTCTTCTCAATACTGCTGCAATAGTGTGACGGGGATGCGAATCACTGGCTTGGAATTACGAGGAACATTCTACTCCAAGTGGAAGAGAGAGAAAGAGAGAGAGAGAGAGAGAGAGAGAGAGAGAGAGCAACGAAGCGGTAGTGAGACTCGGTGATGTGTGCAGTGACATTGTCCATGTGGCTTAATTGTCCATCACGACGTTGTTCGACTCTCGACGTTTCACTCGACTCACTTGACTTGCAGTGACGGCCTCCCGCCAGTCTCGTGTTTTAACCAAGCTTTCGGTACTTCTCGGAATCTAAATGACTCGGAAACTTTGCCATTTCTCCTCGTCTTCTTCCGTTAGGGAGTATCTGTGTGACTTGGTCTGAAACAGGGACAAATTATTGTTGATGAGATTGGAGCGACTTTCTCTATCTGAACCAGTGTGTGGGGTGGGTCAGTGAAGAGATCACTCGAAAGTGACCTTAGTGCATTGTGCACAGTTCTTATCGAGCGAGCCACCGTGCGTAGCCGCATTGTTCTCACTGGTCACACTCGCTCCCACCGCTCGCACCATTGCATTCACATTGGCATTACCCGGGCGCCCGGCAATTTATGGCCGATTATTCATCACAGCAGCTAAACATAGGATTCACTGAGCCGGTCGTGGCTTGCAATTGTTGCACATAAACCGTAACCAGAGGTCATCCTCACCGAGCTCACACCTGAGAGTTGTCGATTCTTGCCCTCGAGCATCGTGCCTCGATGACAACTGCCGCTCATCTCACCCCTGTCATTTGCATCTGATCGTGATGCAGCTGTGCGACTTAGACAAACAAAAGTTGAGCAGCCAGACGATAATTCTAGGTCATCTTGCGGGCAAGGGTTAGCAATGAGTCGCGACCTTGATCTGGCCAATAACAATGTGTTTCAGTCGTATTTGGCTTGATTATGACGCGAGCACACTTCGATCTCTATCGTCGGCTCGTTAAAACTCTAGTTGGAATTAAGCATCAAACATATACACTACAACAAAATCAGTTTTTAACCTTTTAGATGGTCTTTATCACTTTCTTATCAAAATCATTGCACACTCAAGAAGAAGCAAGGATTAAGATTCTCTGGCTGTGATTTGGTTTTTACAACATTTACACAAGAGTGATTGAGATTGAATTACCCCATTAAGCTCTGACTAACACTTTGAGCCCAAAACGAGGTTTATCACCGTCGCTCGAAATGCACAGACAGTAATGCATGTTAACCAATTTTAAGAGCAGTTTCCAGTGCAATTCCAAATGTCCGTCTCCCGTTACACATTGTCCGGCACCACAAGCAACTCTACAGGCGTCGGTTTAATTAGATTTTGTCAGTTCTCATTGCACTTGCATTTTCTTTTTTTCTTCTTTGTCTTCGTTCTTCGAATTCTCTCACTGGCACTTGTTATAAGTTATTTCAGGTTTCTAACTGATCGTGGTGTGTTTTACGATCGCGTTGTCGCTCTAATCTTAGATGAGAAAAAAGAGGGAGAGGGTGAAAATTGCAAGAAAAAGGTTCTAATGTATTGCAAATCGATTGTGCCGTCCGGTTCTTTTAGCCACTTTAGTCGAAGTTTTGGTGGCTACCGAGAGCGGCATCATCAATCGCGGGCCTTTTTTCTCACTCGCTCTCCACACATTTTCTCATTAATTGCACTCATTACACAATCAACGCAATCCTTAAATTGGCTCCATTATTAAAGCCAACTTATTTTGAGTAGAGCTTCTGATGAACAACAACAACAACACAGAGTTGAGGGTGATCAAGATTGAATTTTGACTGTGAGAAATCACAAGACGTTTACTTCTCAAAAGTCATCGTCATATTGTTAATTAAAAGAATAAAATTAATTATCATTATATCATTACGGCCACTACACTAAATCGTTACTGACACATCGCAAGATCATGCATTGTTTAATCAAAACTTTGACCATGAGAATATATGTTTAATGTTTCAGTTGCATTGTGATTGAGACTACAAAAAACAAGAGCAACATCACATGGCACAAAATTGAGAAAAAGAGAAATAGAAAGATACTACTAGTATCAGTTGAATCAGAATTGCCTACTGTTTGTCAGTGTTGATAGTGTCATTCCACTGTCCACATCCGTCTTTCTTGCATTTGATAGTGAGAAAAAAAGTCATTAATTTTCCCATTAATTAAAATATTTTTTCCTTGTTGGTCTTTTTTACTGCTTTGGAGTAGATTGAGTTTCGAGTCGAGTAGAGAATTTCTCCGGTTGATCTTGATAGACACATTAGACGTGAGTAAAGGGGCAATTTAGATATGTCACTGCCTCTGACCACTGACTCGTTGTATGTGTATAGAACCGTCAGACGGTTTTACCAAGAAGGAAAAGGAGGGTTCAAATTATTATGATTGACAGAAATAAAAAAAATTGTATTACCTACTATAATGTGCTTGGGGTGTAGATGCGCGACAGATGGTGTTAGACGAGCCAAGAAATCATCAAACTTTGCTTCATTAGATTACAGATGCCTAAGGAAAAAAGAAAAAATGAAGGGTAATGTCATTAATCGAATCGAGAAAGAGAGAGAGAGAGGGAAAGAGAAAAAGATGATAGAGATTTGATTATTCTGGTTTATATGCCCTTCATGCTTTAGTAGAGGATTTTTTAGCTGATTTTGCTTTTAATTGCAATAAGTTGGTAAATCGGGATAAACTAAATTTTGAGTTATGTCGGATCACTATTATACTGGATATGGTAAGCGGTGTTTGATTGTATTGCGCAGTTAGTTTAAAGTTTATAAATTACAAATTTAAATAAGAAGGGAGATCTGAGAAAATTGATTCCTTGTTTGTTAATTTTATTTGAAATTGTCTCGATTGTCTCGATTAAGCTCACGGCTGGTTGAGCGAAAAAGTCGACCTGAATAGAGCCACCAGTTGGTTGAGTGCTCACCCTCACCCGTCGAGTTGGAGTGACTCACGTGTCGCTCCCACGGTCCACTGGATGGTGTGCTGAGGGGGCAGTGGCGCTGAACGCACTGGTTAGCCATAACACCCAAACCAAGTTAACCATCAAGCAGACATTGACACTGCACAAACTGCACCAAACAATGTCTTACATCACTCCACACCACACCACACTACCACCATTGCACCATTCCTCGCATAATTGATTCCAGATGACCATTAGCTCTACACTTCATTCCCTTCGTCCACTTTACGATTCACCGCTCCGTTTTTGCCAGTTTTTTTCTGTTTCAACTGTGTTTCTATCTTCGTTTACACGACGCAAGATAAATGAAACTTACACATCAAAATGTGTGCTATTTTTAAAATTGTATATTGATGTGGTAATGTTATATAATTTTTTTAACAGGTTTATTTAACAGGTTTGCGACAAAAGAATAAGAAAAATGACTTTAAAGTGTGCAAAGTGTGATGATGTAGTAAGGCCAAGGGTGACAGTGATTGACACACCATCTTTTTTTCGGTAAAACACAAATTTTTGTTTCTCTCGATCTCTACCAAGTTAGCAGATTTGAAATGCTGATTGGCATCGCGAGGGTGCGCATGACCTAGTTTAGGTATTCGCGTGTACTTTGCTGGCCAGATTTATAAACTCTACTCTCCCATCACATCGGCCAAACGTTGTTGGCATGTCAAGTGGCAATATTTATTTACTCTCCCCTCTCCAAGTAGTTTGACTCTGACTCATTTCTAATAAATAGTTTGACTCGAATAGCTGTGTTGATCCGTCTACACAGTAATTGTTGAACACAAATCTGTCTTGCCAGTCTCAGGTAACTTTCAGGTGTCTACACAGGACTAATGAACTGTTTTTACGACTCGATGTGAGGCACTCTGCAACATCGAATCTGACCGAGTCACTTGGTAGCAATTAAAGCCTTCGGAGTAATCGATTATTGACAGTGACACACCACTGTTCAGGTTATCAAACCTGGTTCAGTTGTACTCTAGGTCTTTTTGACACCTTTTTTTCATTATCATGATATCTTATAAGTAAACAAATAAAATTTTTCATTGTTCACTAACACTAAACTTTTATACTAGTTAAGAAAGCAATCCGAGATTATTTTCACAAAACTTTTCCTTGACAAAACAAATCGGAATTAGATCACGTCGAAACAATTTTAGCAAAAAAAAGTCACTTCTCCCTCTCTCTTTATTGTCAACAGTTCATTGTTGTAATTTAGTGAACGTGTACAAATAGGTGGTTAAATAGTTGACAGCTGGCAATAATGATCAATTGGACAGTACTTTTTTCTGTAGATATTCCACTTAACTCAAACGAATCAGATTAGTGTTCTTAAGAAATACACTTTCATTGCTTTATTACTTGGACGTACGTGTGTATATGAGGGGACAAATACAGAATTACAATATACTTTGAGTTTGTCAGAGAGATCAAAAGCACTTCAAGCAGATATTGTTTTTTTATATTACTCATACTTATCGCATCTTTTTCTTTATCTTGACAATATAATATATTAATAATAGAAAACGTTAGGATAGTGCCATGTTAATGATGACTGTGAGTGTAACTAGCAAACACACACACACATCCAGCTTCAATCATGGACAATGAAAATGGATAGAGTGATATCATCATTAGCGTAGATTGAGTCAAGTACAAAATCAGTGAAGCGTCTTTGTCATCATCACGGACACCAGAGGATTCCTCCCAGGCACAGACACACTTTTTTTCCTAGGTTTTCTCTTTATTCTCTCTCTCTTTCTTGGTCGATGTGTTTGCATAAGACAATGCCGGTGGTTGGCAATATTCTCGTTGGGTTTTAGGTGTCAATCTATTATAACAGTGTCTATCCATTGTCTAGGTGAATCTCTCTCTCTCTCTCACTCTCTCGCAATGCCATTTTGCAAAGTGCTTTGTACCCCCTCTCTTTCTCTCTTCTCTAGGTCAGCAGGTCTGTTCATCTTTGTGTAAAATTTCAGTACCAATTGTAAATGAGCTTGTTCCTAACTTTATAAATGTTTCACACCTTGTGTTGTTATCTTTTGTGTTGGATGTTTTACCATTTATTTTATGATGACGACTACAACATTACCCCTTTTTTCAGAGAATATTCTCCTTCTATTTTCTCTAATGTTACTTTCTAAAGTGAAATACAATTTAGAAAATGTACAACACATAGCCACACACAAACACAACCGATGCATACAAACATGTGCATGTCATGCGAAAAGAGGTATGTTTTATTTGATTCAATCAACCTCATTGGTTTCTGAGAATCAACTTTTTTATTGCATGGGAAATATGCACAGAGAAGCATGTACTTTTTCAAAATTTTTTGCGTAGGTGTTGTCTACTGGAATTTGTGTTGAAAGGCAAAACAAAAAAAATACACATGAGAAAGAAATGTCAAACATGCAATTTAAAGTGGTTTTTTAATTTTCATTGCCAACTTTGGTTTGGTAAAGTAAATTGATCTTTTCTAGTATTTGTAGAATCATGAATTTAATTAAAAAGTGAAGTTAGTATTTGTTTTAATTTTTTTGCTAACAAAAAATTAAGCAACTTTTAAGTTTCAAATTTGTAAATGTTAAATTAGACATTTTTTGTCTTTGGATTATTTAATAATTATTGATTGGCTAATCTTTGAAATAATTTAATAATTTTATGTTAAAACTTTTAAACAAATCTAATTTTTTATTGAACTGACTGAACGTTATATTTTGTTTATGAATAAAAAAATAAATTAAAGTAGATATAAATTTTTTATTAATCTATGACATAATCTTTTATTGTTCTAATGTCATCCAAAACAAGTGCTTGTTAAAAAAGATGTTTCAAAGGGGAATTACGGAAGGACACATTTTAAAGACATGTTTCCTCAGAGAGGTGTGACCCAATCAATTAACAAAGTTGGTCATTTGTTAAGAATGCTAATGATTATGGTGGTGATGATCATAATAATGATGAAGGGCAAACAAAAAACGAGAGATAATGAGCGTGATTTGAATAATTGTCAGTATGCAAAGAGGATCACCTCTGTGGTGGTCTTCTGCTTAGCTTCCAAGTCTATTGTTTGAGAGAGAGAGAGGATTTTGGAGGCTTGTTAGCGACTCGATGCATTCACTTTTGAGTTTATAGTGTGTGGATGACATGTGAATGCTAAGTTTCATTTAATTCGTGTCAATCGTTTAACTGGAGAGAGAAAGAGAAAAAGAGGGAGAAAGAGAGTGAGAGAGAGAGTGGAAGAGAGAGAGAGAGAGAGATTTTGTTTTTTGAGCAAGGGTTCTAACTGTTGCTTGATTGAGCCGTGGCACGATTCTTCTCAACATCACACACTGATGCTTCAAAGATGCTTCAAGTGTTTTGCGGAAGACAAGTCAGTGGTATGTCTGTGTGTGGGGGAGAAAAAGAAAGAGAAAGATAGAGTGAAAGATGAGAGAGATGGACAATCGGGCGCTGTAGTTACCCCCCACACTCGAGTCGATCGCAGATGATGATTTATGAAGTTGCTGACCTTAGTGCCAAGACTACTCCATCTTTCTCTCTCTCTCTCTCTCTCTCTCTCTCTCTCTTTCACGTCATCTCTGGTTACCTACCCACTTACCACCCCTAGTCACCTTTGCCTTCGCGCCTTTGTTTGTTTGTTTGTCTCTCTTTTGCTCTTATATTATCTTTCTTTCTCTCTCCTAACTCTCAATCTGGCACTAGTGTCTGGCTAGTTGCTTCTCTTCACAGTGTGCCTGTGTGTCTTTCCCAAGCCACTTATCCTCACACCACACTCGCTCTCACTGGTTTAGTTCAAGAAAAGGTCTCGACCTGTACATGTTCTTTGCTCTCTTTCTCTCTCTCTCCCTCTCTCTTTCTCAATTGATGACTCAGTGTGTATGTCACATCTTCGCCGGGTAGAAAAATCGATCGACAAACTAGTCAGTGTCTGTGTTGCATCTGATTAACCCCTCAACTGGATGTACTCACACACACACACACCAACCACCCTCATCCATATTTCACCCAACAAAAAAATGTATGGATGATGAATGACACCCAACTGTGCATTTGTCACCAAGTATATGTGTGTGTGTGTTCTTTGGGCAATGTTGCTGTCAATGCATGTGTGGCACATTCACCATTCCACACGCGTCTAGGTACGTATCTTCAAATATAGTCACATTATTTATCTACACGTTGGTTTTTTCTCTACACACCATACGCAAAGACACCAAATTCCGATGCCAATTTGACTTGGCCAAATGTCACCGGCAAGTTGCATCTTCAATTTATTAAACCAAAAAAAGTTGTTTTTAGTTTTCACGTTCTCACTCTTTCTCTCAGTCCCCTTTTCTCTTTATAACTGCACACTTTTTATTTCACCACTTTGTAGGTAAAGCCAAAGATGATGGCACTATTGGGGAAGAACATCAATTATTAATCGTGTTCACTTCTGAGTCAACTTTCTCTCTTATTCACTCTGTTTCTCAAGAAAAGTACACTATGATGTTTAGGTTAGATCTCTTGATCTATTTATCAAGATTTTTTTCTCTAGTGATGCTTTGGCCTGCCAATGAGAACTTGACACGCACACTGTGAGTGCTCGAGTTCTTTAGGTGAGACCGGGCATCCTTAAAATGCAAAATACAAAGAGAGAGAGAGAGAGTTAGTGAGATGCCAATCGGTGCCAATTTGCATTTTGATTTACCTGGCATACACACACCGGTGCCACTATGTGGTATGACGCTTTCTTGAGTTTGGCCCCTAAGTCCCCAGACACTGCTTTGTGGTTCTCACTCTCTCTCTCTTTCTCTTGTCTTACCCACTTGAAAAAAATTCAAGACTGCATCTACTTATAATAAAACTCTTATTTTATTTTTTATTATTTTATTATTATTTCACTTAACCTTCCACCAACTCCCCGGTGAGAGAAAAAGTAAAATTTGCATTTTTAAGCCATTTACTAAGATAAAAACAAGACGGCTTATTAAAAATAAGTTTATTTGAATAAAAACTTTTCTCTTTTATTCTTATTTAAATAAAACTTAATTAGCTAACCAGATGTGAGATCCTTGCACTATTTAGAAAAAATCTGTTTTATGATATAATTATATATTTAAAACTTGGAGACAGCAATATTAATAATAATCATAATAAAGTTTGCATATCATATCATTCTGGTTTGTTAAGCATTAATTATTTTTTTAAAACTTTTAACACATTAAGGTTTGCCCATGGAGCTAAAGTTTTCTGCTAGTTCCATTTCTCTGTCAATCTCTCTCTCTCTCTCCCACTTTCTCCTTCTCTCTCTCTCTCTCTCTCTCTCTCTCTCTCTCTTCTCTTTCTATCTCTTATTATTTTATTCACTCTCTATCTCTATTATTCGTATCTTTACTTGGATTTCTTCACATAATCCATTTTGCACTTTAAAAATCATTCTTATTTCTGTTTTTAAATTCCAGAACATTTTTTCAAAAACTTTTCTTTTGTTATTTATTTATACTTATGAAAAGTTTCCCTGCGTTTTTTTGTGTTAAATTAGGATTCTCATCAAAACTCAAACAAAAATTGAATTGGAAGAAAAACAGCACTTTAAGACCAATTATGAAGTTGCTTTGGTAGATAAGTGCAATTTTTTACGGTCTTTGGGTTATGCTGAGAGCCCTAGTTTAATAATAGATAAAAAAACTTACCCAGGAACACCACCCGATTCCATGTGATTCGCCAGGGTGACATCATCGGACCACACATCGTACTGCCACTTGCGCAGACCGATCACTCCACAAAGTACGTTACCACTGTGCACACCAATGCGCATGTCCACATTGACCATGGTGGCTTCGCGTACCATGCTAGGATTGTTTTTAAATACAAATTAAGATACATTATCAAATCAGATGGACTTGATTTAAATTAAGGTCACCTTAATTAGGGTTCGGCTAATTAAGGTTCAGGATGTATTGTTTTTGTTTTGTTTTGTTTTGTTTGGAGACTTACTGAATGGCTTGTATCATGAGTAGACCCATTTGGACACAGTTGATGGCGTGATTGGGCCGAGACACTGGTAGACCTGAGACACAGTAGTAACAGTCGCCAAGAATCTTGATGCGCATGCACTGGTTTTCCTAAAACAGAAATTTAGAACAATTCAAATTAGTGTGAATTTAATTACAAGCATAAAGTTAACATGGGTTATTATTTGGAACCAAACTTTTAAACCTAACTTTTAAAAAAGAAATAAAGCATATGCAAAAATAGCTTGTGCAAACAATTTTTTTAATTGACTTGTAGCGCCATCTGGTGAGTATATTGTAAAAATGTATTACCCAAAGAGTGAGTGTAATTTCAAAGATTTAAATTTATCTTTCAATCTGAATGACTAATATTAAACTATACTAAAATAAAGTTTCATTAATTAGAGATTACAGGAAAAGTCAACCCTGTGTATTTAAATAAGGGAGTTTCTAGGAAGTTTCTTGCTAAAAACCACTATCAAAGTTACATTATTCTAAAAAACTTTCTTTTGGGTTGGCTTTTCGATTCGATTCTTCGATTCCTACATTAATCTATCTTTTCGTACTAAGCATCATTGTTTAGTTTGTATTGTTTCTTTGTTCCTGTCTCTCTCTTCATTGTCTCAATCACTCAATGGTGGATCAATTTCCTCATTAAGCATCTTCCCTTCTCTTGTACCCTATTCCACCCACACACACAATTCTTCGGATAGGTTAATTAAATTTTTATCTATCTACCTGTGTACCTCTTCTCTCTCTCTCACTCTTTCTCTCTCTCTCTCTCTCTCTCTTTTACTCACTCACTCTTTTCATATGTTGATAATTAATGATGACTGACGCAACCGACAGGAACAAAAGAAGGAAGTTAGATCACAAAGTTTTTGCTCAATGAGATACGTGAGAGAGAGAAAGAGAGAGAAAGTGAGAGAGAGAGTGAAAGTGAGAGAGAGAGTGAAAGTGAGAGAGAGAGTGAAAGTGAGAGAGAGAGTGAAAGTGAGAGAGAGAGAGAGAGAATAATGAAGTGCATCCGATGCACAAAAGAGAAACAAAGTGAATAAATAAGAGAGAGAAAGAGTGAAAGAGAAAAATAATAGAATGAAAGGTCATCTCAGTGTAACAGATATACCTACATTCTCTCTCTCTCTCTCTCTCTCTCTCTCTCTCTCTCTCTTATTCCCTGTTCTGTTTTAATGTTCAACTTTATTTTATTCGCTAACATAATATAATATCTACGGAGAGTTTTGGCACTCAATAGATGTGTCAAAATTTGCTAACATTCCTAAGTTTGAATTGAGAGCAATTGAGAAAGAAAGAAGAGAGAAAGCAACATTGCTCAAGTAAATTTGAAATCTACTTAATTAAGTAGATATAGTTTTGACTGATTTGAATAAATTAATAAATAAATATCTAATACGGACAGTTTTATTTTTATTACATAACCTAACCTAAACTAATCTAATCAATTTTTATAATCAACATATTAAAACTTCTTTCAGATGTGTAGCAAGTGGTGTTATTATTATTAAATTAAATAATATATAAATCTTACCTGTGCGAGCTCATCGAAACGACCAAAGAGATCATTCAAGGTGCGAACCAACTCCGAGGCGGAAAGTTGCTCCGAAAGTGGCGTAAAGTTGACAATATCCGCGTAGAGTAGACTAGACGGAAGAGGATTAGTTAAGTCATACAGTTATTATTAAATATATAGAGATTAAGAAGAGGATTAACTTAATAAATTTTACAATATATTATAATATATATAACATACCTAACGTTGTTATGCCTTTGGACGTACAACTCGTGAAACCTTTGTTTTTGCGGTGTCTTCGGCAACAGATCATCGTGTCCAATTCCGTTGGAATCCTTATGGTGATTTGAGTGTGTCGAATGATTTGATTTTGTACTATGATGATTCTGATTATGATGTCCGCCGGATCCGTTGTGTGATTTATGCGAACTCTGACTTCCGGTTCCGTTGGTTGCGGAAGCCCCTTTTCTAGAGTCATCCATCTTGTCCATGATTCGCCGCTTGACTTCCGCTGCTATGTAAGCTGGAATGACGGAGAGTAGAAGCTGTTCCTGTTGCTCTCGTTCGTATTCCATACGAATTCGTGCATCGATCACTTTTTGGGCACCGGCAAATGTGTTCTGGTTTTCACACTCCAACTGACTTCGTGTGTCTAGCGAGAAGAGCATGAACAGTGCCAAAACCAGAAGATTGGCGAATAATCTCTTTGTTTCAAACCTCGCAAGGCTGTCCTCTTTTCCCTCTTCCGGGTTCAACCGGAAGTATGCCGCAAAGGCGCCAAATGTGTCGAACAATTCAATGATGGTATAGATCAGAAGCACGGCAAGTTGGAGTACAAAGTTTACGGATGGCGCAAAGGGTAGCACCCATTGGGCAAAGACCAGGGCGTAGAGAGACACCAACAGGTGAAGATCCATAGATTCATAGCGATACCATGGAGGTGTGGAAGGGTTAATCTCACCAGCTTCCGCTTCCTCGCGAATCTCGGTGGTTTTTTCCGTTGCCAGGATAGCCGCAAGAAGGTTGAAAACAATCACAGTAGAAGCGAGCCAGAGTAGAAGAAAAAGTGTGGCAAACAAAGTGGTTCTAAAGTGGCTAACTTTGATAGTGGGCGTGGCTTGTCGCCGATTCGAATTGGATTTGGAATTCGAACCGGAAACAGTTGTCGAGAGGTGATCACATAGAAGACTAGTGAGTGTGGTGATGACCACCGGACAGAGCAGTCCGAGGGAGAGAAGGAGAATGGCGGTGGAGGTGGCGATTTGCAGTGGCATTGGCATTAGAAGCCAACACGAGGTGGGCGGGGCTAAATCTTTGGCGTCAATCTCACCGCCACTTCCGGTGGCCAGTTGTCCCAAGTGAAATAACAGTGCAAAACCGGCGGATGCGAGCGACATTGTACCCAACATTTGCAACTTCCGCCGAATAGTGTACCTAGTAGTAGTAGATATGATAATTAAACAAATAAAAATGATATATATTAGTTTTTATTAGAGTACCAAAACTTTTATTAACAGTCGCACTTCAATGGCTAAAACAAGTTGTATACGAAAGTTAATTTTTGGCGTTTATTTTATTATTTTTCAATGAAATTTCATCATTTTTTCCGTAAATAAACATTCTAATATAAGGAAATTTCTAAAATTAAAAAAATGCAGCAATTTTTTAAGCAAATTGTATTTTGACAAAAAATTGTTGATTTTGAATATTTTAAAAAAAGATCAACTTGTAGTTTTTAATTTGTTATTAGAAAATTTTGATTTATCCTTAATCATTAAGTTAATGGCAAATGGCAACCAAAAAGCTATTCATAGTTGATGTATTGCTCACATTTGCCTTAAGTGAAAAACATGATATTTTTATCAATTAATAATTAAAAATAATAATATTTTTATCAATTAAGTCACATTACAATTCTAAATTTTTTATCATTCCATTATGAATGAATTAAAATTTGTTAAAAACAAACTAAAAACTAAATTTGACAAGATCTTTTTTTTTAAATTTCCAAAGTAAAAAATTTGTTATCATGATTAAATTACCAACAAAATTGTTTTTCTGCAATGTTTTTAATTTTAAAAAAATTTCTTATACAGTATGCTCTCAAACTTACCCATCGAATCGAATTCGAATAATGCCTTCTATTTTGCCTTTTCAACAACGCATAAATTTGAGGGTTTACTGTATTAAAATGTTTATTTACGAAAAAATGATAAAATTTCATTGAAAGATGATAGAATAAACGCTAAAAATTGACATTTGTATACAACTTTTTTCAACCTTGGGGGTGCGACTGTTAATAAGTCCCAAACAAAAAACACAGTACCTGTGGTTAAGTAGTTCCAAATTGAGAACATCCTGAACCCGATTGGAGTGATCTTGCAATTCAAGTGAACATGTTTCCGGATCTCGTTCTCTGGTTCGATTCCACCGGCGACGATTTCCGGTTGCGGATTTTGAATTAACCGCCTTATTATTATTATTATTATTATTAATATTACTACTACTACTACTACTTATAGCTGCACCGGTCGGGTTTTGATCACCAGAGCCACGCCCACCAAGAATGGGCGTGGCCAAATCACAGTGTACGGAAGAGGGTGTAGTCATTTTGGCATCATTCATTTTCTTTTTAAAAAAATAAATAGGGTAAAATTTATGTATATAAATTTTAAATAAATAAATAAATAAAATAAAATAAATAATAATTTATCGGAGTGATTTTTTGGCTTGGAAATTCACTTTTTTTCTGTTTGGTTGTGAATTTAAAGAATTTATGTATTTCTATTGGAATTTTTCAAAATCCAATTTATCATCCATCATCGTGTCGAATCTTCATCTCGAGCAGCATCGCTTGAATTTGCATTTTTCGAATCACGGGTAATCCTTTGATAGGATTGGAAACTTTTTCCAACAAGTAATAAAATGACATTTTGAGTAACAAGAGAGAGAGAGAGAGAGAGAGAGAGAGAGAGAGAGAGAGAGAGAAGGTGAGATGCAGAAGGAGAAATCCGAAGAAGTTTGATGTGAAAATCCTATTTTTTAAAATAGACAAAAAAATAAAAAGATTAGATATTTGAATGCAAAACTTTTTGTTTTTTTATTTATTACTTGTCTGAAGTTTAATCAGAAAAAAAAGAAAAATTACGA
>WURS02435742.1:0-15390 GCA_011762765.2 Rhinocypha anisoptera | reverse complement strand
CCTCGATAATTCGTAATTCGTCACTTTTTTCTAAATTCTGTGCAAACGCGTGACGAATTATCGCGAATATACTGTATATACATTGCTTACTCTTTGTAGACGCTCCGGTGGTGGTGTTAAATAATGGCCAGCAAGTTGCAAGTAGTAGCATTGAAGAACTGATGAAGGAGTCAATAGTGTGGGGAGTGCCCAAGAAGCGTGTGCCGATAGAGCGGCGACTTGGCAAGCGGTTTGGTGTGCCCAACTACCCGGAGAATACACGGCTGGTGCGACCTCGCGTCGACCTGGTCCTCTGCGACCGGTGTGGGGATCACCACGAAGCCTACGCTCTCTGTCCCACCTGCTACAACCAAGTGATGGAGGAGACGAAGCGCATCAAAGAAGCCATCACTAGTCAGACCGATCCGGTACAACCCAAACACTCTGAGGTCTATGTCAAGTACCAAGAAGAGGACACCGAAGACCTTCCCAAAGGCCATCGCGTGATTGAGATAGACCGACCGCGACCACCGTGGTTCAGCAAAAATCTGCTGAGCAAAAGCACTGGCCACTCTAAACTGACCCGCCAAGTGATTATGAATCCGGAAGATTTGATTGAAAAACCTAGTAAGTAGTTCTAACTTGAGTACCAATTGCACTCACGTGATGAGTTGTTACTCTTTTTTAATTGTTAACAAACATTAATGTATAAATAAATTTTAATTAACGATATAATCAACAACAAATAGGTTTAGAATTGATATGATTTTTTGTACATAAAAGTGAGTAGTGATACATTTAAATCTGTAGTTAGAGGCACTTGAATGAAAATTGCTTTATATGACTTTGGCGCATGGGTTAGACTGGATGACTGAATCAAAGGTTATCAAAAACATCTAAATGTGCAGATGGATGGAGAAGAAAGCATGATGTGGGTGTGTCAGTGGTTGACTCAGTTTTGCTGATGCTCGTTCGAATTGGTGTAGTAACTAAAGGAGGTGAAACTGTAGTCTTTTTCCTCAGGTGGGCGATTACCGTACTTGGCTCGGTTGATGGCGGCCAACTTTTCACGGGCTACCACCAGTTCTCGTTCTTTTTTGAGAATCGCCTCACGAGCAACGATTTCTTGGGTGATGCCCTGAACACGGCGCTTGCTGATTACTAAACTTTGTTCTTCTTCCTGTTCGATTGCCTGTTGTGCAGCTCTGACCAAGTTGTCGGTGGCCTTTTTGACTGCGTTGCCAGCTCCCTGCAGTCGCTTCATCGCTTGCGATTCAGGATCAGCTTTCACCTTACAGGCCACCAAAAGCTGGGCAGTGGAACTAGCCACCTGTTTGGCCGATGAGATGAGTTTTTCCTCAGAGGCTTGTCCTTGTACCAGAGAGTTGGCAGCTTCCACTAAACTGTGTGTGGCAGCAGCTACATGTCTGGCTGCTGAGATCAAACCTTCAGACCACTGATCATCATCTGACAAGTGATGCGAGTGCGGGTCAACCTTTCCCGTTGCTACCAACTCTTTTTGAGCACTAGATGCCGCTCGGATTAGCATTGCAGTGGCTTGTGTGATCGATTTGGCCGCTTCTAGGATGATCTCATCAAAGTTCATGTCCTCATCTGGTAGCTAAAAGGAAAAACAGTAAGCATCACAAAAGACTAACTAGTATGTTCAAACAGTGGTGTTGGGACCCCACAGCTGGATTATATGTCTGATTCTTGGTTGAATTCAAATTCTACAACCAAGAATATCAAACATATCTCCAAATATGAGGCAATACTTAATAGTTGAATAGTCGACAGATAGCAGATAAGCAACGCAGAATACAATACCTTGATGCTTGTGATACGGGGTTGTAGATTAGCCAATTTTTTGGCTGCTAGATCAATAGAAGAAGCAGCTCCGAGCAATTCGTTCTCAGCAATCACTGTAGGATCTTCTGGATCAGCCCAATCCACACTTTTGAGCATCTCTGCCAGCGAGACGATTTCGGTGACAGATGCCGCTATAGTACGTGACATGTGATACAATTGCTGCTTGGCTTCATTTGCATTTGTCGGTCGTTGTAGAATGTTAAAAACCATCTTCAAAAGTTCTTGATAATTCTGGGCGCAACTTTTGCCGGCATCCATTATCCTGATCTTAAGTTCTTGACTGTCGGCCAGAGTAGCAGCCGATTTACAAACAGCGAGAAGATCGTGAATTGCCTTGCGACCCATGTTGGCCACCACAATAATGTCATCTTGCTTGCCACTGGTTCCAGCGGCTACCGCTTTGGCAGTGGCCAATGTCACTGGCTTGGTGATGCGAATCAATTGCTCGGGTGTGACATCTTGCATCACATACATGCTTCCGCTTTCGTAATTGCGTACTTCACTCTCGATGCCATCGATGGTAGCCTCTAAGGCACGAGTTCCTCTTTGTTGTTCATCTTCAACTGTTTTGACAGTTTTCAAAAGTGAAGTCACATTGGTAACCATTACCTAAGCAAGAAAATATGCAAATAAATCAAGTTTGTTGTGAATCAGGATCAAAAGCATACCTTAGCGGAATCTTTGAGGTGTATCATTGCTGGATCGTTAATGTTCTTGCCGGAAGCTGTTTTAGTAGCATCAATCAATTCGTTTAGTGCAATGGCTACATCCTTAACCGAGTGAAGAAGCATCACTTGGGCTTCTGAGTTATTGGATCCGAGAGTTGCAGCGCCAAGTTTGACTGCTTCAGTAAGTTGGGTGATGGTAGTAACTGCATTCTGAGCAGCCACAGCCAAAGCCTCTTGGCTCGATGCGGCGCCTGCTACCAAAGTTTTGGTATCTTCTACCAAAGCCTTGGCTGTCTTAAGGATCTCATCTTTATGGACAGCGAAGGTGTCATCAGAGTACTCAGGGTTAAGAGTGCCCGAATTGGCAAACATGATAGTAGTATCAATGTCACCAATGATGCCTTGGACTGAGTTAGCAGCGTGAATGCAGGCTTGAGTGCCTCTTGATCCTGCTTGCAGGGCAGCCAACACATAGGAAGCCTTTTCCGAGACATTTCTTGCGCTCTCGGCCAACTCTCTCAAACTGTACGTGTCTCCCGGATTCATTTGACACGAACCGGCATTCTTGGTAATATCGATGCAAGCGCTACCCAAATCTTGAACACTACTCTTGATTCGTGATGCAACCTAACATTAACCACATAAGTAAATTCATAATATATCCATCATTTAAAAGTGTTCATACCTCAACATTGTGAGTTGCAGAAGTGACTCCGTTAACATCGTTAGCAAGATTGGCATAATTATGCGATAGTTTCGTGCATAACGAACCGAGTTGGGAGACTTGAGTAGCAGATTTTCCAATCTAAATCACCATGTTAGTCAAATCGAAAACAACCTCTTTTTACTTACCATGTCCTGAGCAATTTTTGCTATTTCTTTGGTAGTGTTGACCATTCTAGTTTGGTAGTCAACGTAAGTCAGATTGTCAGGACTAGATCCTGACCCATTTGAATAAATATAGCTTCGCTCATCAATCCGGGTAATGGATTTAGTGATAGACTCGATGATACTGTTAACGTGACCTTCTTCGGAGGCAGCTGACTCAAGTAGTTTAAGTAGTTCTTTGATTGCACTTTTCATGTCGGAACTGGAATCTTCAATTTCGGCATGAATTGATGTAGCCTTGGGGTTACCACCACATTCCTTCACCGAGTAAATGAGCTGAAGTGCACACTCGCACACTCCCTTGGACTTGTCCAACACCTGGTTTTGTTGTTTATCATCTGGTATTTTTGATGCGTAGCCAATTGAGTTGAAGACCAGTGGATCAAAGTAGGATATCATCTGCGAAACAGCATGACCCAACTTCTCTGCCTTCGATTTGCCAGCAACTCGCACTGCATCCACGCGAACTTCAATCTCTGAGGTGGCAGCGCAAATTGATTCTCGAAAACCCTTCAAGTTGTTTTCGTTGCGAACAGGTAGCACCTTGTTGATGGCATCAAGGGAAGATTGATCTAATTTCTTGATGCACTGACCAATCTTCTCAAGGGCTTCGTCACACTCATTTTGTCCCGGAGAAGCATCTTTTATAGAGGTGACTAACTTTTTAATCGAATCACTGACATTTTTGCTATGATTTGCAAGTGTTTGCCATCCAGGAGGGTCTTTGGGATTGAGTGCCAATGATTTAGCGGACATGATCATGTTGGAGGAAGCGTCGATGATAGACAGACCATAAGTGACAATGGGTTGTTGGGAAGAACGTGCTTTGGTGCTGATCTCAGCAGGTACTGGAGCAAACTCGGGTGAGTTAGCAAATGAAAGCAAACTGTCGACGGATTCTAGTAATGGCCTCGTGGCCAGTCGACAGCTTTCGTTCACATGTTGTGCATTCGAGTCTTCAAGAGGTTTGATTTCCTTGATTAAAGCGGCAGTAGCGTTGGCAACCTCTTTGGCAGATTGAACAAAATTTTTTCGATAGTATTGGTTGTTGGTCTTCACTGAGGCAATTCGGCACGCATTGCACAAGTTTGAAGTAGACTTGGCAATGTCAGTGGCGGCATGGATGATTTGTTCCTTGGTAGAGTTGGACGAAAGCAATTGCTGACAAGCCATATTGATAGTTTCGCTGCACCGTTGCAAAAGGTTGGTGTCAATCACTCCAGCTTTACCAGCCACACTAGAGGGGTCCGAGGCACCCACGAGGTAGGCTGCCTGGGCGGCACCTTCCAGCAAACCACAGATCGACTCAGACGCTTCCTTCACCGACTCACCAAAGTGTTCATGCTCGCTCTTTCGTGCGTAGTTAGCGATACCGGTCATGGCGTCGCCCAAGCGTCGGCTCTTCTCAGTGACCACTTCGAGACATTCGAAGTAAGTCGAGTCGTTCAATTGCACACAAGGGTTTTCCAAGTATGAGCGCATCATTTGAATGTTTTGAATGGCAAAATCACACTCTTTCTGACCTGGTGCAGACAAAGAGCACACATCGAGCAGATCGCTAATGCTTTCGGTGACGTTGCGAGCAGCGGAAGCTAATTGGCTACGAGAGTTGGGTGCATTTGGATCGGAGGAAACCACTTTGGCCGAGGATAGAAGGCGAGTGGAAGAGTGTGAGAGATTCTGCAAGCAAGAAAGGATACGCGCCTGCACATCACCGTCACTTGTTTGGCCGGCAATCTCGTTACCCAAATTAAACAAGTTCGAATAATGCGAATGGAAATTCTTTGAAACGGGTGCCAGTTGCGACGGACTGCGTGAAGCATCAATTACCTCAGAAGTCGCTTCATTCAGTTTGCTCGCTGCATCTGAAATGCTACTCTGTAATTCGGAGTATGTCCTGTTCGAGTATTCACTTTGATACCCAAGGTTCCGCATGCTTTCAGTTATGGCTCTGATCGATTCATCCACATCTTTGTGGTTTGGTAAGCAGGTGACACAATTTTGAAGAGCATTCGATAGTGATTTAGCCACTGCAGTCAAGCGACGATGCCGCTCAGCATCTTGCATATTTTCCAAGGCCCAACGAATTTCTTCAAACAAAGTAATGGACTGCTCTAGAATTTCAATTGCATTATCCAAAACTTTCATCTGTACATCTCGATCAGAAGATGTGGCGGCAATACCGCGAGAAGCTGAAGTTAAATTTTTAAGTGAACTTGTCACTTCGCGTGCAGCCGATCCAATGTAGTTCTCTTCGCCTTGTGATGTAGCACTCAAGAGTTGAGCCATAGCCGAAGCCACTGACTTGGAGGCGGCGTTGAGACGCGAAGAGCAAAGATCCAAGTCATCGCCGGGTAGTGGCTTGAGAAGGTGCTTCAATGCAGCCATTCGACAATCTGACAGTTCAATATTCAATTGACGAATATTGTCCACCGCGGCATCAAGCTCCATAGTGAAACTACACGCTTCGCTTGCTTTGTTCAAACAAGTTCGCAAGTCTGCCAGAGCTTCGGCCAATTGGCGAGCGGACTGAGTGAGCTGGATCGAAGAAGACCTGTCTGTGACAGTCGGTGCCGAGGACATGGACATATCAGCCAAATGCAGAGCAGGCTTAATAAAGGTTTCACAAGCATTGATCAACTGAGACTGTTTGCTCGAATTGTTGGGTTCGTTTTGAGAGGCTTTAACTCCGCTTACCACTGGTGGGATAGCGTTGTTCACCGTGCGGCACACCTGGCTCAGCTCATCCTGCATGTAAGATGAACAGCCGTGCACTGCTGCGATGTTCTGTGTAGCCATGGCAGTGGCATGTTTGGCACTGGACTCTAGTCGGCTCATCACTTTGCGTTTCAATGCATTGCTTGCAGCGGAATTAGTAGCATTTCGCAGGTCTTCGGCTGCTTGTCGAAGTGCGGCTTGTGAGTTCGAGTCATGAGGATTAGTGGCACAACCCTTGGCAGCTTCTACCAAGCGAGAGGTAGCATCCGCTAACGACTTGGCAGCGGCCAATAATCGATTCTGGACACCAGAGTCTTGTTGATTCTCAGCTTGGCCCTTGATATTCTGGATGAGCTGTGAAGTAGCTTGCGCCAATATCTTAGCTTGCTTTACCATTTCTGAAGCATCACCAGTGCTGCTGAACAAGCGATCAGTAGCATCAAGGATAGTATCGACAGCACCATCGCCAGATTTTTTGTGTCGACCGTCTCCAAGCGATCGCACGTGATTCAGCAGATTGTTCAGTGCTTGATTTACTTCACCCGCAGCTTGATTAACCTCTCCATTAAGATAAGGATCGTGAATCGAGTCCTGACACACCCGCACAATGGCATCGACAGACTTGCTAACCTCTTTAGCGGCATCCACAATCTGTTTCTGGCAGTTGGGGCTGTGAATAGTTGGAGCCACTACTTTGGCACAGGAGACCAACTGCGAGGTTGCCAGTGCACACTGGGTGGCTGCACTAATCACGCGATTCTTCGCTGCTTGGTCTTCGCACTTTGAAGCCACATCCTTCGATTTTAGCACTAGCTTAGCGGTAGCGTTAGCTACAGGCTTTGAGAGGCTAAGTAGAGCGTCAGATGCCTCTCGGTCCATGTCTTCGTCCTCAATGTTGTAAAGAAGGTTAGAAGTAGCATCACTGACTTTGTTGGCAGCGGTCAACAAATTCTGTCTAGGCATGTTTGCTGAGGGCTCAGCTGCTCGGAGAAGATCCGAGAATGCACTGCAAAGATTGCGGGCGGCTTCGACTAGTCGGTCACCACGGTCATAGTCATCCATAAGAGCAGCAATCACCTTGACATCTTTAGACATTTCCGGCAAATTGGTGGTAATCGTATTGATGGCCGCACCAAGTGCAGGATGATCAACTTCTTCTTCAGGCACAGATGTTAAAGTTAACACCTGTGCCGTAGCCGCGTTTAAAGCAGCCATCTGAGAAGAGACAGTTTCTTTCTTCACATCTAGCTGGTCTTGCTTGTATCCCAAGTCAGGTCCGTATTCCGGGATAATAGCTTTCGAGTCAAGCTCACGCAAAGCTCTTTGCACTGCATCTTGTCCAGTGCCGATGGTGGTGAGGAGAGCACGTTGTGGCTCGGAAAGACCAGTCTGCAAGTACTTAGGATGTTGGGCAGCCATAACCGGAGACTGCGAGAGAGGTGGTTGTGCTTTCACCACTGGAATCTGTTTCTCTTGCGGCACTTGATTAATGTTAAGAATCTGAGGTCCGTTGGCGCCAGCAGTGCGGATGACGCCCGGTAAGGCTACATCTTCAATGATTGGCTTAGATGGTTTGGCATCGGGCTGATGTTGTAAAATGGTTGCCTTGGAAGGAGACACACTGTCCTCAATCATTGCTGAACCTTCATCTCCATCAATTCCAAAGTGATCTTTGGCTTTTTTGCGCTTCAAGATAATATCGATGTAGCCCGCGATTAACTTGGAAATCTGCTCACCCTCAGAGGTTTGCACTGAATAATAGCTATCAGAGTAGTCTCCAAAATCCAAGGTAAAGCTGTTTGGTGTTGGTGCCCATCTCTTCACAGTAGTCAGTGGCCATGTCTTGAGAATCTCTTTGGTTTTCTCGTCCAATCGCAGAACACTGTCTTTGGTAACACCAAGCAAGCGTGGCACTAGTTTGTTTTTGCCTTGCATCTTCTCCTTGACCAAGAAGAAAGTGACACCATAGGTCTTAAGAGACCGAGCTAAAGTGACATACTTCACTTTGGCATCAACATTGGAGACTCCATCATGTTTTCGATGCTCAGAGAATATTTTTTTCTCAATGTTCTTTTGTTTAGTATAGTCGCGTGGCAAAAAATCCTTTAAATCCATATATCCTGCCCTGTGCTTAGTTTCGATGAAATTACCAAATTCAATTTGGCACTGAATTCCGGCAAACTTGCATGCTTGGTCCAATGTAACAGGATGAGTACCATTGACAATAGCGTCTCGAGTCTGAACATAGAGCAAGTGTAATTGCATTGGATCGCGGGAATCGATGTTTTGATCTGAATAAAAGAATTTCCGTCGAAAAACAAGTGTCGTGTTAGATGCAATCTCTTGCTCTTCCAAAGTTTTCGAGTGATCCACCCAATTCAAATCGTCATCAGTCTTCAGTTTCTTCTTTAGTTGCTCCATTTTAGGGTCCAAAGTTTTGTCTTTATTCTTGCGTAACGTTGAGTTTCTAAGCGTTCCATTTGGTACCATTACTTCCTCGAGTTCGTCAAAATCCTTTACTAGAGAATACTCTTCATAGTTAGACACACCTAGAATTCAAATGAAATATCATTACACAGTTAAATAACTTCTTGTTTCATTCTTACCAATACGTTCGCAGATAGTAGGCATGATCTTTTCTACCGGCAAACTTTCATCAACGATGATGGTTTTTACTGAGTTATCTAATAGACGAATCTTTAGTGGACGCATTTTGTTGCGAAATTCCACATCATCCTGTAAGTTTGATAAGGCAAACTTAGTTCTGTAAGAATAGTATGAATCACGCTGCATACCCCGTCACGAAGAAGATAGTATTGCAGTTCTCGTTCAGGATCAAGCCAGTGGCCTATCCGAGAGCCGTTTTGGTCATCTTTGAATAAAAATAACCCATAATCGGTAACTGTAATTTAGACTATCGTTAGTAAAATCAAGTAACCATCAAGCAAGAAACCATCACCTTTGCCGGTAGCACTTAGGTTAGCCTTTCTTTCATTTTGCTTTTGATAGATCTCTTCCACCGCCTTCTGCACGGTGATAGAGTCATCAAATTGCAGCATCTTGTAGCCATCATGACTGTTTGGAAAATGAATCTTGAGCGATATTTTAGGCATTTTGAATCGTTCAATAAGGCATCAATGGCAAGGCAGATAGATGTTACCAAGTGATATGTCTCGTTCGGCCAGCGTAGAAAAGTCTCTGGAGAGAATAACAAGGAGAGATGAGTGGTGGCTTTTAGTCAAGTGCCGCTTAGTGAGCATCACTGGACAAACACAGGCCAGTCATAAAGTCAGTGCCTGGTGGACCGAGATTGCTATGCTCTATTAGGCCACAAACAGGAACACTACAAAGTCAGTCAAGTGGCAAGCATGCAAGCAAATACACGCGCCATCCCAACATGAGATCGGTCGGCTAGGGATGAGCACCGTCATGGACTAACTCACTTGTCCGGTCACAACTAACGCGTGCACAGTGCCCGACATCGTTTCGATTCATGTTCCACCACTGCATTAGACCAAATGAAAAACCCAGAGAGAGAGAGAGAGAAGCAGGACCCAGTCAGCACTGTCAGCAGCTGTCAGCTCTCCCTTTACTTTGCTCGTATTCAAACTGGATAGGCTAATTCAATTACAAAAATGCCATCCGCGTCCTCGCATAAAACTGACAATAACATTTTTATCGTCTCTGACCCGCTTGGGTCACATGAAATTAATAAAACTCAACCACTTGTCCAATATTAAAATATTACAAATAAAGCCAGCATGCAGTGGAACAATAGTGGTACAAGAAACGTGATTAACGTTACCCATCGGGGAAAGTTGGTATAAGGTTTGCGGAACCACAGGAATATTTGACAAAGTAGAGAAACGATGGAACTGAGGGAAAGTGGTGGTGGCGCGTCAAGAGCCAGAGAGCAAGTGGGAACGAAACAAAGTGGGACCGGGCTAGCTAGCAGTGACGAGGCCAGTGGCCTATAGTGGCCAAGAGAGCACTGGCAACCGGGGCCAGCACGGCACGCATTACACTCCCAGAATGGTGCCCGAGTCCGAGATGGCCATATAGCCCACTTCTCTGGCTCCAGTGTCTTATCAAATACCTCACCGAGAGCATCACTGGACTGGCTATCTGCAACGACGGGCGGTTCTTCTCTATAAACCAATCAAACAGCACCAGAAAGCGCATTGGCTCAGGGTGGAGAGTGCAGAAAGCAGTGGAGCATCGCGACTATATGGCAAGACGTTGCCTTGTGTGCTATACCAATCGGCTAGTTCGAGGCGGAACAGATCTCCACGGTCCGTGTATTTCCAGATCGGCGCGACTCACTCAAATGGACACTCTCGTTTCAAAAACAAAAGCAAAAATCTATTTTAACGCTATGACAAGATGATGACTAATAAAAAATCTCAATCTAAATAGCAACCCAGGAAACGGCTATGACAAGAGTTGAATAGATACTACATTCTAAATGCTGCAAAGGATAAAATATAAAAAGTCAGTCAGAGAGACAAGATAATAAATGGTGGCCCACAGTGGTTGCAGGGTAATGAAGGAAATAAGAAATTGATGATGCTAGTTGTGGCAAGCTGGGGTAGCCTCACTCGCTGCCCGAGTCCAACAAGGCTAGGCAATCGAGCCATTAAGCGCTCCAAGCTCTCAACCAATAAGTCACCAAGAGATTTTCGGGTGTCACCCTCTAAAATGCACCACTCTAAAGCAACGATGCATGCCACAATTGTCAGTGATTCAATTAGCGCCATGATCGATTCTAGAGCTAAAAGTTAAGTTTGCCAGTCACTAAGACAAAGATTTGCATGCAACAAAGTGAACTAAGGCCGAGATGGTTGGTGAGTGGTAAAGCAATGAAGCGAAAGACAATCAATTGCGAATCAATGTAGAGCGAAACCAATCGTCTCACAAGACATTAGTCGAAACATTAGTGATGGCTGAATCGAGTGATGGCATCGTTGCCCAGCTGCCACAAAGCAAGCCAGTCGCGACACTCGACGACAGCATCGTTTGATCAATGTTGCGAGCCTAGCTAAGGAGAGTAGCGAGGGCCAAGGCAGCAGCCGAGTGGTTCGATCGGGCACGCTCGTCAAAGCGTGTCGAGCGGAGCTGGATTGCTGCTTGGCAGAGGCGGAAGCGAGGCAATAAGCCGGATGGCTCAGCTCGCTGCCATTGCAGCCAGGGACCAGTGGCTGAGACGATGCCTCATCGCCGCAGCAACTGACAATCCATCTTGTCCCTCGACCAGTCCACTCCTCGGGTCGATCGAGCACTGTTGTATTGAGCTAAATAAGCAGCCATTTGCCGAATATGACTGCTGACTGTTTACAAGTTAAATAACTATTAAAACTAATAGCAATTGCCCGACGATGGCAAGACCTCATCTCATTACTGTAATTGAGAGCTAGAGAAACGAGCCTGCAACGAATATGGTTGTGATAAATTGCTATTTTGATTTGTCTCGTCTTCAGCTCGTTTGTTCCAAGCTTGCATTATAACCAAGCATAAATTAAATCGTTCCATCTCATCCACTCTTCTATTTGAAGCGCTCCGTTTCGATCGAGATTAGTGAAGTACTACAATGCGGCACAAGAACAAAGCGACCATCTCAACTCGAGCAAAGCTTTGTTATTACAACAAGTACAATTCCAATTGCCATAGATGCTAATGATATCGACGCATGCATGAGACAAACAAGCGTCAGGCGCTAGTTTTGGTTTGCACTGAGCAAACTATACTGAGTATAGCTACTTAAAAAACATCTACACTTGATGAAGCCACTTACAATGGCGAGAATGACCGAGTCAGGAGGAGCCATTCAGTATCGCCACCAATTGAGACCAGAGTCGACCAGAGTTGAGAAGCGTCGAGCACGGTGCACCACGTTGGCAGCATCTGCCACAAACCAGTCTTTGTTTGCATAGTTTAGCTACCAAAAAACTAGGTGAAACAATTCGATAAGGTGATGCCTTATTTTAAGCCACAAGATCTGAATAAAGACGACAAATCGAGAAACTCCTAACGCCTACAAGGAAGAGAGCTAGCATAGAAAAGTGTCACTAAATCCGACAACTTGGTGAGCCAAATAGTGAAACTCGGTGGGAATACACAAGCAAGACGATATATTTAGAGCATCTTTGCAATTTCAATGTAGATTTAGGCAAACCGTTCTTGGCAAACTACTACAAAGAAAAGTAAGACACGCTGAATGAAAATGGTACCGGCTTGGCACAAGTCTATCCATGCATGCAACCTAAGAAGCTGAGGCATTTATAGAAAGTGGGTGATCCACAAACCAGACTACGCAATGCTCATAGCAAGCATGGCAATCTAGCGTGCCCGGCGACTTGGGCGCCACCAATCACTGGTGCAGTACAGGTTGGAGCAATACTGGCACGGTATCGGTGTCTGGCTAGATAGTGACAAGTCTCAGCTAATTGCCACTTGGACATCACCTCACAAGTATAGAGTGAAATTGCCTTAAAAAGAAGTGCTATGTGGTGGGCGTGTGGTGCACGGGCAGAGGTATCCACTCTGACAAGTCATTCACAGGTAACATTGCCATCTTAGGATGGCAGCCATCAATGGACGGGCGCGATTGCAACGCCACTGCCCGTTGCCGCCGATGGCAGTCTCACATCCGTTGATCAGTGGCAAATATGGTTATCAACCACAAGTGCGCTCCAATGCTCCAGCACTAATCCCACACGCTTCTTAATTGGAAGAGTTGTGTAGTGGGGTGAGAAGAAAACAAGCTCGCCAACACACATCCGATTCACATTGACCGGCCAGATAGTGGCTTTGTTCGTTGCTTTTTCCAACATCTACATCATACCGGCATCTTATAAGTTACAACACTCAAATAAACAGCACAACAGCCATAATTGTTGAATTCGATCATTTATAAATTGACTAAAGCATAAAAGCATGTCATGTTAGTTGTTCTACTAAGGTATACTTAGTAACATACCTTTAGTTTAATTTAAATAAGTCAGACTTAAAGGTGAGAAGCAAACATGATTCAAATGAATATGCCACAGTGGAAAGATAAAGAATGTACGAACGTAGATAAAAAACGAATCATATGGCAAAAAAACGTGGTGAGCAAACAAGTGCTTGTGTCTTCTCTGCCCTTTTGGTGTCACCAGCAGGTAGGAATAAAACTTGCCGAGTAACGCAGAGTGAGGTCAAAATAAGCGAGCAGTGTCGTCAATTAGGAGAGAAAACGGCACCGAAGCACCCCAACAAGTCACGGATCGAATCGAGGAACGGTCCATCTACATTTATACTGACATCGACAACCTGAAATTTCCACGATGTCAAGTTTTGCCCAACCTATTTTACCGTTCAACCAAACAAGTATCTGTGTGAATAGTTTTAATGATGAAAATAAAGCGCTTTGGATGATTGTGAAAATGTGTGGGATGACGAAGAGTGTGCCGCCGTAGTGTCGACTGCAGTGAAGCTGCTGGTAGACTGGAATCGGAATGCAGATTCGACCGCCAGTCGACGAAGCTTGCACTAAGCGAAGTAAACTCTCCACAAGCACGATAAGTGACTAGTGTATGGCAAAATTTGCCCCATAAGACAAATCGAGTTCGTGTGGGCAGAGAAGGCATCGTGCGCGTTATGTAAAGTTGCCTTACGCCAAAAAAGTTTCATTCAGAAAGAAGCAGTGGCAAGACGACCAATTAGGTGTGTACACTGTACACGAAATCATAGTGGCTCGAGCTGGCCAGCTGCGTGCTCAACACCTCGAGCGACAAGGGCCAAACGCCTCGAGTGACCGCTAACCGCGCACTATGATAGTTGGACTACAAGAGCCATTGCAGCTGGACATGCGACTGCCACAGCTATTCACTACCAATCCAGTTGAGATGAGACAAGTGCTCCGATGTGCTTTTAGCTAAATTAGACACGCGGACGTGCGCATCATCAAAGGACCATTTGTCTCTTGGTCTATACAAGCAATTGAACCGAGAATTTAAGTGAGAGCCAGTGAGTTGGGTTGACGATGCGCTCACTGGATCAATCACTGTGGCATGAGGCAGCGAGCATTGCCTCTGACCGAGAATGGCATCGGCAGTGATCCATTGCCAGTATAGCTCGAGGTGCCACCGCGTGAGGAGAGATGGCGCCCTTCATACCAGACAGTGCTTCGAACCAACCCAACATTGGCAGGGCTTGGGAGACGTACAAAAATAGAAGTCAAACCGTGAGCATCTTTTGCAAAACGAAAAGACGGTGAAGCGGAAATTGTGAGAAGTTGCTCCAGCGACAAAACAGATCGTGGTGCAAGCCTGTGACTCATGCAAACTGTAATAGCGCTGAGTGGTCGAGCGCGCACAAGCGGACAGAATCGTCAAAATCGTCATTGTGGTTGTTGTCGAGCCCGGAACAATAGAAGAAATCAATTCTGCCTCCTCCATTGCCGTTCATGCTCGAGATGAGTGATGCAGCCGACAATCGGAAGGAATAAATCGAGCGAGCAGTGAGGCCAGAGGGTTGGCGCTGTTGGTGGCCAACAGTGGCGCCGCGCGTGGCCTGGTCGCGTGCAACCACCCAGCCATATTCTACTCTAATGAGTGCATTGTTTTGCGGGAGCCTCTTCACTTCACATTGGTCGCTTCTAGTCTACCACAATCCACCCACCGTCAATCGGGAACTTAGTTTCTGCGCAGCTTGTCAAGCAAAGGCTTGCCTCTGGCCATATGCGCGTCCTTGAGGTCAAGTTTCATTCGAACAACCCGAGATAGATTTCGACTGAGACATTCGACCTCAAAAAAGGTGGTGCCTACGCAAGCTCAGAGCAATCAGGAACATGTCAACCACCAAGCCGCAAATAATTTTTTCTATTTATTACATGTCAATGTGTTGGATTTCAGTTTTAAACTAATTAGCAAACTCTGGGCACTAGCTTTCAATTTAGTGTTTCGAGTTTTACTCCCTTTATTTTTCACTATGCCAAAGTAAGCAGTGTAGCTTTCCCAATACAAAATCTAACACAGGCTTAACTTTTGCATGCAAATTCGGAGAGGAAAACGTGAAACAACATTGTATATCAATTAAATCGTTATACAGTGTTGCCTCAAGTTTTACTCTTCGAACTTACCTAGAAAAGTGAAGCAAAGAGAGAAGTAGACAGGGTTCCATTTAGGCATTGTGAAAGCTACACTGCTTACAATGGCGCGTAGCACACTAGCAGGACTGGGTGCTGCAAAAGTGCAGTGTTGCACTGCAGCATTATTCACAATCTCCAGAA
>WURS02435731.1:0-15391 GCA_011762765.2 Rhinocypha anisoptera | reverse complement strand
GGGTGAGGGACATTTTTACTTTATTTTTTTCAGCGTGGAGAGGAGGATTGAAGTGGAAACGGAAGGAGGGCGGCTGTTGTGGCGGCGCTCGTGGGGGCTGAATTTGGAGGGGGTAGCCGGCGGTGAGTTCTCAAACAGCCACACCCCCCCCTCTCAATGGACGTCGTTCAGGCTCCATTACTGTCTCGGACGCCACATATAATCTTCCCTGTTTTTCCCCGGTTTTCTTCAACGGCCTTTAATTCTTCCCCGCCTCATTCACACAGATTCCAAAAACTGAAAAACCCCAAACTCTGTGTTGTCCCACCCCTTACGTCTAAGGGAAGTCTTTTAGTCTCCTCTCTTGAGGTGGGGGGTTAAAGGTTGAATGCAACGGTTCGGGGAGCGAATACGATTTTTATTTCTACGCTGGAAAAATATTCCTGGAATGGAGGGGGCATGAGAATCGACGTCCGGCGGAAAGACAACAATTCAAGAAAGGAGGATTTATTGCGGACAAAAAAAATCACCCAGAGCCGAGCTGAATTCTTAACAAATATCTGAAAAGCCTCCCGTAAACCATTAGATTTATTGTTGAATCATGGAGAAAGTCATAGAGTTGGCGTAAATAAAGCTAAGATGATAGACGAATTAAACCCCTTCGGTTATACATGGAGAATATCAGCGAGTGCGATAATATACGCGGAAGTTTCATGTTTCTATTACCTACGGTATAATTAAAAGACTGGAATGAATTACGTTTGTTAGCTAAGTATTATTTATATTTATATATATAATATTATATATGTGTATATATATAACAATTTAAATTGCCACTTTTGGGGATCCCAACTGATTTTTATGCATGTTTTTATAATTAATTTTTCTTATTACTCTTGATGTGTAACATACATTGTATATCACACATCAATATATATATATATATACAATACATATATATATATTGTCCTAATATAAATATTTTTACCTTGTTTAATATTAAGTAAGGCACACTTGTAACATGCACGTCGGCTATAAATTCATTACTGTGTGACTGTCCATCAAGGTAATTATTCTCTGAATGTGAACGCTTTACCAACTAATATTCACTTAACAGTGGTATATGGTTCCTCCTAAAGCAATAACTATGAAGATAAACAACTAAGCGGACGACGATAGAGTTAAAAGTTAATAAAACAGTGATTTTTTTCAGCTTTTTCATTTTTCAAATAAAAATATGAATACTGACAAACATATTACCAATAAATAGTACCAGATAAGGTAAATATTAGTTTTTACTGGAAAAAAATAATAAATCAAACAAAGACATATTTAATGAGTACTCATAGTATAAATTGCTATGAACTAGTATAAACTGCTAGCATTTCGCTATAGTAGATCCATTTCATGGATAATAGAATATTCATTCATTCTCTCCTTGTAGTTGGCGAAATATTTCATTCATTAAAGGAAAATCACCTCGGCCAAAACTGGGTGACGAAGGAGACCATTTCACATTCCTGGATTAAAGTTATTTTTTAAGCCTGCCAACTGGGATCTCCAAATGGTGAGACTTAAGCTCAAATGGGGCTTTGTCCTCTAATTATGAGAAAGGTGGGCAGGATTAGGGCTCCGTCGGCCTCTCCCGAATATTTTTTCTTTCAAAGCCTTGTGAACTGTGGGAGAAAATGAGTGAGCAATAGGAAAGAAAATTCGTTAGTGAGAAGAGAAAGGGAGATTTTAGGTGATAAGTAGCTTAATACGTTTTACGTAGAACGGCAGAGACTTTGACATCGGGTATTATAACTCGTAACTTTAAATTTCTACTTCAGTAGCAATAAAATAAAATATCCCCTTATAAAATACCACACGAAAGAAAAAGATGAGCCGCAGTGGTCAAACCAACGTTAGTTAGGATGCGTTAGTCTGACATCAGATGATGCATGCGTTGACTGCCCCTCGTAAACGTAGCGTTGAGAGCAAGTAGAGTGTAATAAAACACGAGTTGCGGGCTATAACTCCCTACGGGGAGTAGAGATGGAGGATATGATCGTTGGGACAAGGAACACAAGAGTCATAAGGTTGAGATAATCAATCTCAAAGTTACACGCAAAGGGAAACGGAAAGAAAAACTATTTTTTATGCATATTACAACGAAAGAGGTTATAAAAAATTCATTGTCTGCACTTTATAATTATTTTAATTATATGGAACATTTGTGATATAATCAATATGAAGGATTTGTTTTTAAATTACCTAAATGTTTTTAATGAACGTAGTTATTTAAAAGGTACATGGAAACAATCGTGCAAAATAAGTAATAACTTCCTATCTTTAGTTAAGCATTTGATAAACCTTTATATGACGGTGGAAATTGTAGGTTTAATTATTTAAAAAATCAATATAAAATTTTGTAGGAAACTAAACTTTCCCGATAATAACTTAAACAATTGTATCTGCATTTGAACGGAACTAATGGGGAAAGCATTAACGTCAGATGTTGGTGAGGTTGCTGCTCTTGGAGTTACTATCTGTAATAGATGTTTTGAAAAGGCAAGACGGACCAAACAACGAAATTAAATTTCAAAATAAAGGATATAAATAGGGCAATCCAAGAGTAGTTATGTTCCTCTCTGTGACGTAACACTGTTCACCACTTACTGAGAATGAGTGAAATCTTATCGTAAAACATGGAAAGGTTTTATAATGGGGTCGTAGAGAGAAATTTTTTCTCAAACATTCGTATCGGGGGTGGAGAATGAGGTCTTGCAGTAACGTGATGCATAATTTAAAAGGCATGGAGGACCACTCTTCGAAATAAAAACCACCAATATCTATAAAAATAATTGTTAATCATTGTTTCGAATTTATTAAAATTAGCATCTCCAGCAAATTCTGAAAATACAGAAAAATATAAGTATGAATGTTTTCCCAAAGTTGATTATTTAAGCTTACACTTGTACTCTTGCTTCGAATAATTCCCTTATTTTTATTGACACTGCAATTCAATGCGTGCCCCTTTGAGTTTTTATTAGTAAAAAGGATTTTGAAAGCTTTCGGAAATATTAATTTCTGTCATTCATATAACATATTAATTTTAGTTGACATCTAATTGTAATGAATTAAAATTAACGTCCGTTAATCATTAACTTAACATTGATATATAGTTCTCACGATGGCCTGTAGTGGCTATTGATGCTTAAGTAATTTACATTGAAAGTATTAAGGTTTCATGGAAATTTAAATGCCAGTGGTTTTTTGGTCTCATTTGAAATATTATAAGAATATTTAAAATTGAGTTTGTCATTTATATAAATACGATAATATTTGGTTCAGAAGAATCTCGAGTCACTTCAGGCAAAGAAATAGAACAATAATCTAATCATTGGTGATCATTAACTCATAACATGCTGAAGTACGTTTGAACAACATGTAAATACAAGATTTATCATGGAAAAAAGTTCAATTTGAAATTTAATTTTTCAATTATAATAAAAAAAATAATTTTTAAGCATTTACTATTATGTATTATATCCCGTAGACGTGATCGGCCCTCTAAAAGATAAGATTTCCTCATTCTTTATAGTCCATTATAGAGATTTTATTTTAACCTTAAGTATACAAATATGCTACTGTGGTTCCTGAAAAAGTAAATTGGAATTTCAATGGTAATAGAGTATGACCCCCTTGGTGAGTGGAACTCGATTATTTTGAGTGACGGTATAATTTGGTAAAAATTTTTATCTTTAACTACACTTTCTGGAGGATGGAATCCATGCTGGTGTGATCCCTTGATGCCCTATAAATTTATCCTACCATCTAAAGATTAGATCACTTCTTAAAGGGGAGGAGCGGAAGTTCACAGTGAGACAAAGTGTGACAAGGAGAATGGAGGGTCTAAGTGTTTCCTGTCGTCACGACAAATTTATTGAATTGCAATTTATTACTACGAAAAAATGGCGTTTCGATCCTTTGACGTGATATTTGAGGTCGAAGGGTAATGATTTAGTAAACGTTTCAAATGACAAGTTATTGGATGGGCAGATGGAGGTCAAGAATAGATTCATATTTTATGAATGATCCCTAGGCCAATGAATTCCGGGTTTCTCCCTATCTTTCTCTCTGCTTTTCATTCCTCATGGGAATAGGCTCGTTGGATTCTACATATACGTCACGTTTGCTTTCTGGTAAAAAAAGCATGCTATATGGGGTTTTAGAAAAAAAATCGTTTTCAAAATATATAATAGTAAAAACCACTGCGATTAGCAAGCAGACGTGGGACGTAAATATATGATGTTCCAAGATTCTATATTGAAAAGACGGTTTTTACTCGGGTCTCCTGTGCCAGTGATCACTTGCATCCTCCATGTCACAGATAAGTGACACTGATGATAGAGCGAACATCATGGGTGTTATCATACCTTTTCAGTACTTTTTCCGCTTTATAAGCCTTAAATAAATCACCATCCTCCTAGCGCTTTCCAATAATAGTGGGTTAAAATCGATGTGATGAGATTCCACTTCCAGCCAATGTTCTAATCCTTACATAATCCTCAGTCAAATTGAAAAAAATACAAGCATAACGTTGCACGCTTTCCACAACAAACACTGAGGAAACCTTTTCCTCGATTACTTCGTAAACCAGGGTAAAATATCATAATTCAATTATGGAGTGCCTCTCAAAGGAAATGATACAAATGTGGATGGAAAATTTCTATGGAGCAACCTTGGAAAGTGCCATGCGTTGGTCCGTCGTTCATTTGTTTCGTCATCGCAATTCGTTCCTGCCTCTAGACCCACAAGGCACGCAATCATCCCTCCCTTTCCAGTCCCCTCTCCTCCCTTCCAGTTCCCCGCCGAGTGTCTGTATTGAGCGTCGTAAGGGTCACGTGTTCTAATTGACCGAATGATTCGATCGGGCTCTGGCAAAAGACGACTCGAGGGGTGACTCCCTCACTTTTTTTTGACGTGCGTACATATATGAACGCGCAACTTTTAGGAATTATTACGTTGAGGAGTCTCAGTGGAGATCTCTGGGGGTGATTGCGTGGGATGGCCGAACGCGCTAAGTGGATTGCAAGAACAAGGGGAGGCTGGCGCCATTCAAGGAAGAACTATGTAAGTAGCTCTTTCTCTTTTCTGGCGTCGTCATGTCATACCAACATTGTTTCGATCGATAACTTCATAATAAGTTCGAAATTATTTACAAGTCTATAAGGCTTACTCACTGAGTCACGAGAAAGAGTCAAGAGGTATACTCGAATTTATTTATTAAATGTCACAAGCATTAAAATTATATGTTTTTATTAAGTACTATTCCTATTATTTTGGAAAGCCAATACATTATTTGATTCACGAAATCTTTCAAGTTGAACCTTGATAGAAAATGCAAGCGTCCGAACTAAACAACAGTTAAACAGTTTGAAGGGTGTTTATTAAAATATTAGTACGGTATTTGAGAAGGAGATTTCATTGCAAAGCATTTAAAAATAAAAATATGCATGATACGAAATGTGTAGAAAAAAAACTCAGGGAAAAAAAGTACGGGTACATAATTCATTATTGAAATACCAAAATTATTTTAAAAAATAGACTCTGGCACTCATTTGTAATAATAACTGGAATATATTCCGTTTTCATTTTTTGTACCATATGAGTAACCAAATTGAAATATTTTTCAGCCATCCTTAGAAGCATATGCAACTCACAAAGCTACACAATAATGTCTTGCTTAAGTTCTAATTTTATTAGAGGTAATTTTTACTATCTTAAGTTGTTTTTTTATACAATATAGAATACTAGAATGAAAAATGTGAGACATTTTATGAAAAATTAAACATAATGCAGAATAAAAAATAATATTTCAAAAAGACAGAATTTTCAATAATTCAGTATTTATCCAAATGATCCAAATTTTACGTCATAATGACTAAAAGTTTAAAAAAGTAAATTATAAATTTACGCCAAAGGAATTTATGGATATACGTAAACAATGCTTGGCATGTGAGATTAAAAGTCATTTGTTATTTAGCGAGATATATCGTTTTAAAAAAGCTGAGTTTAAAGCTAATTTATTTTATTTAGACAAAAATATGATCTAATTTTAAAATCCTGCGAAATAAAAATAAAAAAGGTCTCTCCTTCACTGTGGAACGAGCTAGTGAAAATTTAAGTTGAAGGCTAAATTTTTAGAAGAGAGGTCACTAAAAGATACTCTCTCTACTGATCGCGACACTTTCGATAGGTACTCCAATGTTTGAATATTAGTTGCGATATTTCATTTAAGAATTAAGAATGAAGTGTCCCTTCGAATATGACGAAACTAATCCCGCTTTCCTCATGTTTTATGATTAAAGCGGGCTCCTCACAAACCCTAACTTCCTCAATTATAACAATCACTCTTATCTTTTAGAATTTTATTCTATTTTTGTGACAAATGGGCTTATATTTAAGCGTATTGATTAAAAATCACCCTTCTCTCCGAGTTTTGTATCTCTAATGGCAATTCAACAGTTAACTAAGAGAATTATTTTCCAGTGAGGTTCTCACCCTTGCGCTTAGGTGACTTATTTCCCATTCCGGTCGAGTGGGTCGTATAAGCACCGAGGCGCGAATAGTGATGCTCGAAGGTTGCGATTAACACTTGTCTCCATTACATAGGCTGATATCCCTATTTCTGACTTCCAAGATGTGATTCGGGGCATGAATTCGGGAACGGGGATTTATGAACTGCAAAACAACAGCGGATGTCTTACGAATACCGCGTCAAAGCTGTCTCTTTCTCTGTTTCAAATAGAAGAAGTATTGGCTAATGATAAATAAAGCAATCGTGAAGAAGCAAGCGTAAAGAAGTAGTGGATGGATTATTTATTATTGTGTGATGCATGATAAAAAAGAGCAACTATTAAAATTTTTGCAAAAACAATAAAAAAGTTACACTCAGAACATTTATTTGGTAAGCATGTAATTAGTTTCAGATCAAAACTAACCTAATGTAAATATTTACGGATTATACATATAAAATTAAATACGCATGATAACTAAGATTAACGAAATATATCAATATAACCATCCATAGTATATTCATCATCTCATGAGATCAACTCAAGGATTTTAGTAAACGAATAAAATAGTAGGTAATTATATAGTTTTTTTATTCCGCGATTATTCAATGAGATTTATTCAATAATTTTGAAGTAGATTGAATTCGTTTTGAAATCACTTGTATCTGCCAACTTTCGATTAAATAAAATTGCAAATATGCCAATTCTTCCTTCATTTTTCTTGTAGTAATAAGTAAGTAGAACTATCGGCCTTAAATGATTTGAGGCTAAAGGTAACAACATGTATTAGAAAAAATTTTAATACACTTATTTTCCAGAAAAAATACGTAAACTAACGATCGGGAACGGGATTAGAAATGGGTATCGCAAACTGAGTTGTGAAAGAAATGAATGGAGTTAACAACAGAGATTATGTGAAAATTCTGTTTTTTTTATTGGTGTTGCACAATTCATGGCGTACAGGACTTATCTATGATGTATCAGAACACCGTGGGAAAAGTTAAGAATAGTTTCCACAAGAGGTACTAGTCAACATTTGTGAATGTGTGCATTTCTCTTACTGCCGGGAGTACTTTTGGTTAAGCTCTATTCCACCTTAGGAAGAGTAACTTTGACATTTGTCTAGATTATTAGTCTATGGTATGGAAGTTAAGGTGGATTTATGAATGAGAAACTTCATACCATTACTTCTCAAGTGAAGAGAACTCTTCAACAAATTCGAAACTAGGTGCTACACTTCTCTAAGTGTATCCGACTTTGCTTTTGCTTTATGGAAACTTACGTAGCGTACTGAACAAGGCACTTGATAAATATTTTATAACTTCTCAGTAGTTTCAGTCTTGAATTGTGACAAGCCAAGTGTAAACGCCATGTGATTAATATAAATAACACTTCGGAAATAACCCCTGCATACACCTGAAATGACGATTAAGAAATTTAGAAAGCAATTTATCACTACCTTAAGCCACAACAGCCTGTTAGTCGATAAACTTCGATTACCAGTAATATACTTCCATGATCTTATATAAGCTTTATAGAGTTTAACCAAATAAAATCATAGCATACATCGCCATAGAGTTGTATGATGTTGTAACTGGCGTTTCTGTTTGAAAAAGTATTTCTCACTTCAGCTTGCTCATTTGCTCTCATTCTTTTTTTGTTGTCCCTTGTCTTCTTTAATTTCCCTTCCATACCGAAACGATACCGGCTAATATTGGGATTTTCCTGTGACTGAATGTACAACACTATACTTATTCATAGATGAACAAATCTATGATTATTTCCGAATCTTTAGGTCACTGTTATTTTGCTCTGATTCACAGATTAACCCAGTTTTCTCGCCTCCCTCTCTGACTAGACGGAAAGGGTATGCTCAATATGAAACCATTGTTTTATCAGTTCCAACTTAATTCATACTATCGACCATCCTTTGAAATGGATGACACGATAATGGCCGTATAAAGTGCTATGCGAAATCATGGCATCATTATTCTCAGAAACAGCGCTTTGGAGGAAGCGATGCAGTGTTTTTGAAACGGGATTATATCAAATAACCTCTCTCGATTCCAGGACTTACTATAATAAAACATTTTTAGTTCTGTATAAGGCTTGACTTCGGGTACGTTTCCGAAGACTCTCGTAACTTTCACTTTACATTCTTGATACAATTTGAAATAAGAATAAGCAGTTTTAATATTTTTTGTCGTACATGAATTAATGAATCGGCCTTGAGTTACTTATAATTAATGTATCACAAAATGTACTTAAAATTTAAAGGGCTTACGTATTAAAGTTTGCAATATAATCATCTGAAATAACAAATGCTAAAAAAATTAAAAAATAGATTTAAAAATATGATTATGAAAAAAGATATATTCCAGTAATAGGAAGACTAAGTTAAATATAAATCTAGGCGGTAGTAGAATATAATTGGAAAAATGTTATTTTATGTATATAAATCATAAATATAAATATATATATATATATGTAATTATAGTATACTAGATGGTGAAAATAGACATAATTGAAGAAAAATGCAAGTATTGAGCTAGCAAATCAAGGGTTGACGAAAAAGAAAGAATTAAATTGATGGGAATAAAATTTAACTAACGACGAAAAAAAAGGTTAGTGAAATAATTGTTCTATAAAGTAGTCAATGAAAAGAAAAGATTAGCATAGAATAGAGGCTTTTTAAAACTAAGTGTGGAGAAGGATGAGAGAAGTAAAATGGACCGGGAGGAAAACAAACGAGGAAGTGCTGAGACGAAATATTTTGGGGAAATCCGAAGAAGGCAGGAAAGAAAAATTAAAGAGATAATGGGTTGGTTAAAGTAAGACAGATAGCAGAATGTTGACTTGAAGGAACAGAGGTTGGAAAGAATAGTTATTTTATATAGAGTGATGGCGAGAAGAGAAATGTGGAGACGAGAAAATTATCATAGGTGTTGTAGATATTTTTCTTGAGTTCATCAAAACCTACCGTAACTGGTAGGAATAAAAAAAATATACGCCAAAAGTCCATAAGAAATATTACTCAAGTTTCCAGGAGAAGAATCAATATACTTTAAGATAACATACTGAATTATTAAAAATTAACTTTAATATCTGCACTAAGAATTGAATAGAATTGATGTCCCCCCTAGACCTTTTCACATGGTAATTTCTCTTTTCTGATATACGTATCAATTTTATATAAAGCAATAGTGATTTTACGAACTATTCAGAACAAGACGTAAGCTAGTTGATAAGTATGGAACTTTTTCAACTTATTTTTTATTTTAGTTACCATATGCATCAGGAAAACGTAAATAATTAGTTAAACTTTTCCGTGTTTTGTAAAATTTTCCGTGCAAAATTAAAAAAATATCTTCTGGTTAACTACTACATCCTTCCTTTATCATTTTAGCAAAACTGTAGGGTCCAAGAACTAGGAACATAGTAGTAACTATAAGAAACAAATGATCAATTTCCCTTTAATAAAAATGCATTTAGTATGGCCTGCAAACAATAATAGTTTGTACCGCTGCATAAACATCATAATAGCGAAACAAAATTTTATTAAATATATTCATTATCCATTCATATCCATCCTACGAGGAACGAAAGACGAATCATACGAATTACTCGTATAATTTTGAAATTTCGTCTGCAGAAATTTCAATAATATCAAGAAAAAGGAGGGCGTATGACAGAGAAGAAAGAACGAAGAGACAGAGAGAGAGATAGAAGGGGGGGGGGAAGATACATCACAGAAAAGGACTAGGGGTAGCGCTCGCACTCCGAAAAGAAATGAACCCGAGACCCGGCTAGGTGCTACGTATTTCACTCTGGTTCCACTCCTACAAAGTGAGGGAGATGATAAGGGGGAAGGACGCGTGAGAAGAGAAGTAAGATGTAAGATGGAGGGGGAGAGAGAGAGATATGGGGGGAGCAGAGGAAGGTAAGGAGACGCAGCGTAAGGAGGCCGTGGGTGGAAGAAGGGATGGAGTGCCCCGAGGAAGGCGGTAGGGGAGAAGAAAGATGGATCGATTTTTAAGCGAGCCCATTCTTCTCGAACCGGTCATTTCGAGAGGGTGAGATTAATCTCCGGAAAGGGGTTGTTCGTTTTATCTCCTCTCGGCGGTTTGCGCGTACGTGTGGGTTGGCGCGTGCGCATGCGCTGGTTTAGGAGAAAGAGGAAAGAGCTTAGGGTGGCCGCGTGGGCACGTTATATGAGCCCGCGCGCGCGCGTGTATGTGTGAGCCCTCGTGTTTGTGTTCGTGCCATGATGTGTGCGTGTGAGAGAGGGGGTTTGTGTGGTTGATGGAAAACAGATATTAATACGAAGAAAGGAGAGAGGATATGAGAAGGCCAACACGATAGAGAAATAATCCAACGATATGACAGCTAGCTGATTATTAATTTTCATGTGGCTTCTTTGAATGCGAGACATAAAAAATTTCAGGTCGGTATATCCTCACGGAAATGAGCAAGGGCCCTCCAAATTTTACAGGGACGGGGATTCTTATGTTCCCGTGATGCGTTCTATCTGTTCTGTTGATTTGACTCTGCTGCGGATGAGGCCATTTTTCAATCAATATGGGCCCAAGAGGACTAGGAATATTTTAATTCTTTAATGTATTTTAATAATAGGGTTATTCCTTTTTAGTTTAAATAAATTAAGTCGATTAAATTCCATTTTCAATTATTTACTGTGGTGATTTATATTTCAGCACTCATGAAATATACACATGAGTTTTAATTGATGGGCTAATGATAAATTCAACCTTATTTCCGATTTTGTGCGTATAATCATATTCATATTTAAGGATTTCCACGGAAATCTCATTAAATGTATGCTTGAAAATTCAACCACTCTAGCCACAAAATAAACAATATGTTGAATTATTAACATTTCGAGGGCAAGGAAAAATTAGTGCGTTTAAATTTAGCGAATTGATCAAAAATTATTTATTGATGAATGGCATACGCAACCGTTACTTCTTCACGTATCTGGCCTTCATCGAAAATCGCCGTAATATTTTTAAGCCGTGTTATGAGTATAAGTTGCACAGAACGGAAAATATTTTAAATTAAAAAAAATTATTTTCCGTGAAATATATACTTTATTTACCGGAAAAAGAGGGATGATTAAAAATATTTTCCTAAAACTGTGAGATGCACATTTTTTTGCTTGAAAAACAAGAGATATTGAGCAGAAACTGGATGGTTTCTTGGTTACTTCACTTATTTTTGGCTCCTCTTTGCATATTGAAGGATCAATTCTGTAAAGGAGAACGAGCTTCGTGTGGGAAACCTAAATGATTGAGGGAAATTATCGATCCAATTACAACGAACTAAAAATCGATCAAAAAGGAGCAACTGGTGAGACATTTGAAAGAAGAATAATGGTGAACTGATCGACCGATGATGAATTCATGGGAATGACTAGTTAAAAATAGTTATCCACCTTGATGTACATTTGGTTCACAATGGTAATGATTACCCCACAAACTCCAACTATCTCTTAATCTGGAGAGTTACTTATTGCTAAATGTTGAAGAGTTGCACATCGCTCATAATTATTTACTTTCATTTCGGAGTCACAGTTTCGCGCAACAGATTTTTTAAAATTAAACCACGGACAGGTGAGAGAATGATGTTGATTCACATCGAAGACCACTGAGTGCGTGTTGTGACAAGAAAGCGAAAGAGATTCCCAAAAAAACTTGGCTTTCAGAAAAGGTTAGAAAGAGACAAGCTCAGGGTTCACTTTGTATAACGACTCCATAATTTATTATAAGTAAAATTTTACACTTACTATGGACGTTTATACTAGTTTTTTATACAATAAATTAGACAATAAAGAGCACAGATAACCAATATTCGTCAATATGTGGACATGATAAATAGTTTTAGTAGTATTAATTGTCATAGTTATGGAATGTTTAAATATTATACTGCAATTTTCACTGCTTATACTAAATGGCACTGATAGGGAAAAGTAACCGTTTTATTATGATGACATTTAAGACTTTTTGGTAACAATATATATATGTATATATATATATATATATGTATTATTCTGATGTCGAACCTCTATGTTATGGAGTTTTTGAAAAAATAGAGGACATAGGGCGCAGAAAAAATAACGTATTTATTGGGACCAACCAATTGGAGTGCAATTATGCGTGTAAAGGAACTATTATTATTAAATTGAAAATAATTGATACCCATGGGAGAATGGGCCAATTAAATACCTGTAAACATTAGAGGGGGATAGATAATAACTAATTATGTCCTCATGGAATATTTCACAATTTTAATATACATTCATTGCATAGACATCTATCTTTTCATCTAGATCTAGCTGGTGGTTGTATTACTTTATTTAGTGGAGACGTAACAGTAGTAAAAGTAACTTTTAATGGGCTGTTGTGTGCATAGTAGTATGTTATCTGGGGAAGTCGTTACGAAATTCAATTACATCATGATTAAAGGCAAACTTTATGTCGTATCTGTGGTTTAGTACTCGTGAAAAGTTATAAAAATATCTGGCGGTGACAGGACAGGGTCATATAAACCGGAATAAGTATTCCGTCGAGTAACGTCTCCTATGTACATGAGCATTAAAAATAAGCGGAGAAGGGATGGGTTATCGATCGAATTATAGGGGATCAGACCGCCTGAATATACAGAGTTTACCTTGTGTGCGACAAAACGACAATATGATCTGAAAGCTGCCAATAAAAAAATGTTTACTTCATCGACCGGGATGAAGAATGAATATTGTCAGTGGACGGATAATGAAAAAGGGGAATGGGAGATGAGGGAGAGGAAGGACGATTTGAAAAAGGCATGCCGGAAGTTAACCTCTCCGACAGTCCTTTAAAGGGCCGCACCAAGCGAAGATACCTTTTAAAACTACCGAAAAAAAATGTCCACGAGGAACATTTTTCCAAGGTTTAGGGAATAATAAGAGTCGGAAAATGATTTAGGAAGAAATAAAATACACATTTCGTTAGAGAAAGAGTGTTTATAAGACTAATTTCCGAAATTTGGACGCCACAAAGGATTCCGGTATCTGAAGCAAAAATCAACCAACTCGCCTTAAGACGATAAATTATTCGAGGACGACGAAAGCTTCTTTAGAGGAAAATAATAAAAAAAAAACATTGCGTAAAAATATAATAATAACTTAGTGTTGCCAGACATAAAAACTTCTAAAAGTTTCAGAAAGTGAGAGAAACTTGAGTAATCCCCTGAGAATTAAATAAGAACACTTCACACGCGCTCGAAAAGGATTTATTGTGAGTGGGAATGATTCTAAATTTCATTATATGGTTATTTTTCTGATAAATATTATATAAATATACTTTTAAATCTATTCTAGCATTATATTTGATTAAAGAAGGAATAATGAAGTACGATACCCATTACCTCCTTGGAAATCGATGGAATCACTTCCAGGTGTAGATAGGAGCAGAGATACCTTTCTGACAAAGTTATATCAAAGATTTTGAATTAAATCAGTGGTCTTATTAAGTGACTATGACTGAATTTTCTCATTTTTATAACGTCAAAAAGAAGGAAAGTAACGCAGCGCAACTGTCTTTCCCTTTATGATTTTAAGGCACGATAGATTTTTCCTTAACACTTTGCTGTATTAGGTTCCTTGAGGATCCATTTAAGACCATTTAAAAACAAAAATCCTTAAAGGAAACAAGAAAAGTATATAGGCTCAGTGATATAGCCTGATTTATAATCTCTCTTCATGTCTGCCATAATTATGTGATCTTATAATGAACAATGTATAAATAGCCAAAAATGTCAGTGACCATAAATTCCTCATCTTCATTGAAACCCGTAAACCAAATGGACCTACTTCAAAATTATAAGATGGGATTTCCAGGGGATTCTAATTTTCGTTCTGATTTTAACTATAAAAATAAAATTTGCCAATTTGGTATTTGTTCTGTTTCTTTGATTAAGTATATATTTTTATAAAGAGGCCAAGAAAGGAGTGATATTCAGGTATCAATAATTAACTTAGCACGATGATTTTAATATTTCGTTTATTCGTTTTTCAATATTCATTTAATACACCGTACATCTTAATGAGCAATAAATTTTTCTCAATCTGTAAGCGTAGCAATGAAATCATTTGGTTCTTCAACTTAGATTCGTACAATGGTCTTTATTATGACTGCCAATTCTTCGTTAAATACTCATTAAAAAAGAAATTAGTTAAATTTTTAAAAATTTGCATATTCCTTTAAAAAATATTGTGTACTTTAGTAGCCAGGGATGCTTTAAGAAAAACTGAATCGTCTAGGTATTTCGATTACTTAAGGAGAAAATAAGTAATTTTTAGAATTTTTACAGGTCTCACGTTATGAAACGAAAATTTCAAAAGATCTTGATTAGGAAAAAAATTGAATATATAAAAGATCATAACTTTTATTATAATGATTTTTTCCATATGCATTATATGAAACGTACCGGGAGAAGAGTTCAAAATTCCTTTCCGGTTACGCCTTTTCGGGAATAAAAAAGAAAATTCGGCAATGAATGAAAAACAGGTTGTATACTAAAACAACCATACCGAAACAAAATAGCAACAATTAAGACAACAGCAATTTCTGGGGTGACTAGCGCTTAGCATGCTAGTCAGACTCTAGCCCACAGAACCCACGTGCAATACAAAAACCAAGTCATCGGGAGCCTTGTCCCTATAAATGTCTGTACTCGATCGCAGCCGAAACACGAGAGAGAGAGAGAGAGAGCTTTCTCCACACCTCACTGCCGGTCCTCGCGGGCTAGTCGGAACGTCCAAATCTCATTTGACGACTGCCACGCTCGCCTCGCAG